>CM025825.1:25220333-25240616 GCA_014673565.1 Sebastes schlegelii
TGTGGAGTGAGTTTGTGTAGCGACATGGAGGAGTGACATGGATGAGTGACATAGAGTAGCGACATGGAGGAGATACATGGAGGAGTGACATGGAGGAATGACATGGAGGAGTGACATGGAGGAGGGACATGGAGGAGCGATATAGAGGAATGACAAGAAAGAGTGTAAAGGAGGATTGAGTTTGTGTAGCAACATGGAGGAGTGACATGAAGTAGTGACATTGAGGAGTGACATTGAGGAGTGAGTTGGTGTAGCGACATGGAGGAGTGACTTTGAGGAGTGACATGGAGAAGTGAAATGGTGGAGTGACATGAGTAATGAGTTGGTGTAGCGACATGGAGGAGTGACATGGAGGTGTGACTTGGAGGAGTGACATAGAGGAGCGACGTGGAGGAGTGACATGGAGGAGGGACATGGAGGAGTGACATGGAAGACATATAGAAGTGACATGGATGAGTGATATGGAGGAGTGACAAGAAGGATTGAGTTGGTGTAGTGACATGGAGGAGTGAGTTGTTAGAGCGACATGGAGGAGTGACATGGAGGATTGACAAAGAGGATTGATGTGGAGTAGTGACATGGAGGATAGACATGGAGGAGTGACTTGGGAAGAGGTGACATGGAAGACATATAGAGGTGACATGGAGTAGTGAATTGGAGTATGTGACATAAAGGAGTGACATGGAGGAATGACATGGATGAGTGACATGGAGGAGTGACAAGAAGTAGTGACATGGAAGAGTGACCATGAGGAGTGAGTTGGTGTAGCGACATGGAGGCGTGACATGGAGTAGCGACATAGAGTAGTAACATGAGGAGTGATTTTGTGTAGCGACATGGAGAGTGAAATGGAGGAGTGAAATGGAGGTGTGACATAGAGTAGCGACATGGAGGAGATACATGGAGAGTGACATGGAGGGAATGACATGGAGGAGTGGACATGGAGGAGGGACATGGAGGAGCGATATGGAGGAGGAGTGACAAGAAAGAGTGTAAAGGAGGTTTGGAGTTGTGTGGCGACATGGAGAGTGACATGAAGTAGTCACATTGAGGAGTGACATTGAGGAGTGAGTTGGTGTAGTGACATGGAGGAGTTGACCTGGAGAGAGTGCCATGGAGGAGTGGAATTGGAGGAGTGACATAAGGAGTGACATGGAGATTGACAATGGATGAGTGACATGGAGGAGTGCCAAGGAGGATTGTGTTGTGTTGTGACATGTGAGGAGTGACATGAAGTAGTGACATGGAGGAGTGACATTGAGGAGTGAGTTGTGTAGTGGACATGGATGGAGTGACTTTGAGTAGCGACATGGAGGAGTGACCTGCAGGAGTGACATGAGGAGTGAATGGTGGAGTGACGTGGAGGAGAGACATGGAAGAGTGACATGAGAAGTGACAGGTCGGATCACCAAGGAAGATTGATAGGATGGAGTGACATGGCGGAGGGGACATGGATGAGTGACATGGAGGAGTGACATGGAGGAGTGCATTGGAGGAGTGACATTAAGGAGTGACATGAGGAATGACATGGATGAGTGACATGGAGGTAGTGACAAGGAGGGTTGAGTTTGTGTAGCGACATGGAGGAGTGACATGAAGTAGCGACATGGAGGAGTGACCTGGAGGATTGACATGAAGAAGTGAAATGGTGGAGTGACATGGAGGAATTAGTTGTTAGAGCAACATGGAGTAGAGACATGGAGGAATGACATAGAGGAGTGACATGGAGGAGTGACATTAAGGAATGACGTGGAGGATAGACATGGATGAGTGACATGGAGGAGTGACACGGAGGAGGCAAAATGGAGGAGCGACATGGAGGAGTGACATGGAAGAGTGAGTAGGTGTAGCGACATGGAAGATGGACATGGAGGTAGTGACATGGAAGACATATAGAAGAGACATGGAGGAGTGAATTGGAGGGGTGACATACACGAGTGACATGGAGGAGTGACATGGAGGAGTGAAATGGTGGAGTGAGATGGAGGAGTGAGTTGTTAGAGCGACATGGAGGAGAGACAAAAACAAGTGACACTGGAGGAATGACATGGATGAGTGACTTGGAGGAGTGGACTTTGAGTAGCGACATGGAGGAGTGACCTGGAGGAGTGACATGGAGGAGTTACTTTGAGTAGCGACATGGAGGAGTGACCTGGAGGAGTGACATGGAGGAGTGAAATGGTGGGAGTGACATGGAGGAATTACATGGAGAAGTGACAGGGCGGATCAAAAAGGAGGGTTGATAGGTGGAGTGACATCGCGGAGAGAACATGGGTGAGTGACTTGGAGGAGTGACATGGAACAGTGACATGAGGAGTGACATGGAGGAGGTTACTTTGAGTAGCGACATGGAGGAGTGACCTTGAGGAGTGACATGGAGGAATGACATGGATGAGTGACATGGAGGAGTGACATGGAGGAGCAACATGGAGGAGCAACATGGAGGAGTAACTTGGAATAGCAACATGGAGGAGTGACATAGATGAGTGACATAGTGGATTGATGTGGAGTAGTGACATGGAGGATGGACATGGAGGAGTGACTTGGAGAAGTGACAGGGCGGATAACCAAGGAGGGTTGATATGGTGGAGTGACATCGCGGAGGGACATGGGTGAGTGACTTGGAGGAGTGACATGGAGGAGTGACATATGAGTGAGTTTGTGTAGCGACATAGAGAGTGACATGGAGTTAGCTACATGGAGGAATGACTTGGAGGAGCAACACGGAGGAGCAAACATGGAGGAGTGACATGGAGTAGTGACATGGAGTAGCTACATGTAGGAGTTACATGGAGGAGTTACTTGGAGGAGCAACATGGAGGAGTGACATAGAGGATTGATGTGGAGGAAGCAACACGGAGGAGCGACATGGAGGAGTGACATGGAGTAGTGACATGAGGAGTGACATGGAGGAATGAGTTGTTATAGCGACATGGAGGAGAAACATGGAGGAGTGACATGGAGGAGTTACATAAACGAGTGACATGGAGGAATGACATGGATGAGTGACAGGGAGGAGTGACATGGAGGAGCAACATGGAGGAGCAACATGGAGGAGTAACTTGGAATAGCAGCATGGAGGAGGTGACATAGAGGAGTGACATAGTGGATTGATGTGGAGTAGTGACATGGAGGATGGACATGGAGGAGTGACTTGGAGAAGTGACAGGGCGGATAACCAAGGAGGGTTGATATGTGGAGTGACATCGCGGAGGGACATGGGTGAGTGACTTGGAGGAGTGACATGGAGGAGTGACATGAGGAGTGAGTTTGTGTAGCGACATAGAGGAGTGACATGGAGTAGCTACATGGATGAATGACTTGGAGGAGCAACACGGAGGAGCGACATGGAGGAGTGACATGGAGTAGTGGACATGGAGTAGCTACATGTAGGAGTTACATGGAGGAGTTACTTGGAGGAGCAACTGGAGGAGTGGACATAGAGGATTGATGTGGAGGAGCAACACGGAGGAGCGACATGGAGGAGTGACATGGAGTAGTGACATGGAGGAGGGACATGGAGGAGTGACTTTGAGGAGTGACATGGAGGAGCAACACGGAGGAGTGACATGGAGGTGTGACTTGGAGGAGTGACATAGAGGAGCGACGTGGAGGAGTGACATTGAGGAGGGACATGGAGGAGTGACATGGAAGACATATAGAAGTGACATGGGATGAGTGACATGGAGGGAGTGACAAGAAGGGCTCGAGTTGGTGTAGTGACATGGAGGAGTGACATGGAGGAGTGACATAGAGGATTAATGTGGAGTAGTGACATAGAGGATAGACATGGAGGAGTGACATGGAGAAGTGACATGGAGGTGTGACATAGAATAGCGACATGGAGGAGATACATGGAGGAGTGACATGGAGGAATGACATGGAGGAGTGAACATGGATGAGTGACATGGAGGAGTGACATGGAGGAGTAACTTGGAATAGCGACATGGGGGAGTGACATGGAGGAGTGACATAGAGGATTGATGTGGATTAGTGACATGGAGGATGGAAATGGAGGAGTGAATTGGAGGAGTGACATAAAGGAGTGACATGGAGGAGTGACATGGAAGACATATAGAGGTGACATGGAGGAGTGACATAGAAGATTGATGTGGATTAGTGACATGGAGGATGGACATGGAGGAGTGACCTTGAGGAGTGAAATGGAGTAGTGACATGGAGAATGGACACGGAGGAGTGACTTGGAAGACATATAGAGATGACATGGAGGAGTGAATTGGAGTTGTGACAAAAAGGAGTGACATGGAGGAATGACATGGATGATTGACATGGAGGAGTGACAAAAGTAGTGACATGGAGGAGTGACATTGAGGAGTGAGTTGGTGTAGCGACATGAGGAGTGACATAGAGGATTGATGTGGATTAGTGACATGGAGGATGTACATGGAGGAGTGAACTGGAGGAGTGACATGGAGGAGTTAAATGTTGGAGTGATATGGAGGAGTGAGTTGTTAGAGCGACATGGAGGAGTGACATGGAATAGCGACAAGGAGTAGTGACATGGAGGAGGGACATGGAGGAGTGACTTGGAGATGTGAAAGGGTTGATCAGGAAGGAGGGTTGATATGGTGAGAGTGACATGGCGGAGGGACATGGATGAGTGACTTGGAGGAGTGAAATGGACGAGTGACATAGAGGAATGACATGGAGGAGTGAAATGGTGGAGTGACATGGAGGAGTAAGTTGTTAGAGCGACATGGAGGAGTGACATGGATGAGTGACATAGAGGAATGACATGGAGGAGTGAAATGGTGGAGTGACATGGAGGAGTGAGTTGTTAGAGCGACATGGAGGAGTGGACACGGAGGATGGACATGGAGGAGTGACTTGGAGAAGTGACAGGGTTGATCAGGAAGGAGGTTGATATGGTTGAGTGACATCGTGGAGGGACATGGGTGAGTGACTTGGAGGAGTGACAAGGAGGAGCAACATGGAGGAGCGACGTGGAGGACTGAGTTGGTGGAGAGACATTGAGGAGTCACATGGAGTAGCGACATGGAGGAGTGACATGAAATAGTGACATGGAGAAGTGACATTGAGGAGTAAGTTGGTGTAGAGACATGGAGGAGTGATGTTGAGTAGCGACATGGAGGAGTGACCTGGAGGAGTGACATGGAGGAGTGAAAATGGTGGAGTGACATGGAGGAGTAACTTGGAGGAGTGACATAAAGGATTGACATGGAGGAGTGACAAGGAGGAGTAACATGGAGGAAGGAGTTGGTGGAGCGACATGGAGGAGTCACATGGATTAGCGACATGGAGGAGTGACAAGGAGGAGTGAGTTGTTAGAGCGACATGGAGGAGTGACATGGAGGAGTGACATGGAGTAGTGACAGAGGATTGATGTGGAGGAGCAATACGGAGGAGTGAAATGGTGGAGTGACATGGAGGAGTGAGTTGTTAGAGCGACATGGATTAGCGACATAGAGTAGTAACATGAGTAAAGAGTTTGTGTAGCGAAATGGAGGAGTGACATGGAGGAGTGACATGGAGGAGTGACATAGAGGATTGATGTGGAGGAGCAACACGGAGGAGTGACATGGAGGAGTGACATGGAGTAGTGACATGGAGGAGGGACATGGAGGAGTGACTTGGAGAAGTGACAGGGATGATCAGGAAGGAGCATTGATATGGTGGAAGTGACATCGTGGAGGGACATGGGTGAATGACTTGGGGGAGTGACATGGAGGATGGACATGGAGGAGTGAGTTGTTAGAGCGACATGGAGGAGAGACATGGAGGAGTGACATGGAGGAGTGACATGAAGGAATGACATAGAGGAGTGATGTGGAGGAGAGACATGGAAGAGTGACATGGAGAAGTGACAGGGCCGATAACCAAGGAGGGTTGATATGGTGGAGTGACATCGCGGAGGGACATGGATGAGTGACATGGAGGAGTGACATGGAGGAGCAACATTGAGGAGCAACATGGAGGAGTAACTTGGAATAGCGACATGGAGGAGTGACATGGAGGAGTGACTTTGAGTAGCGACATGGAGGAGTGACCTGGAGGAGTGACATGGAGGAGTGAGTTGTTATAGCGACATGGAGGAGAAACATGGAGGAGTGACATGGAGGAGTGACATGGAGGAGTGACATAGAGGAGTGACGTGGAGGAGAGACATGGAGAAGTGACATGGAGGAGTGACATAGAGGACTGACGTGGAGGAGAGACATGGAAGAGTCACATGGAGAAGTGACAGGGCGGATAACCAAGGAGGGTTTATATGGTGGAGTGACATCGCGGAGGGACATGGGTGAGTGAATTGGAGGAGTGACATAAACGAGTGACATGGAGGAATGACATGGATGAGTGACATGGAGGAGTTACAAGGAGGGTTGAGTTGGTGTAGCGACATGGAGGAGTGACATGGAGTAGCGACATGGAGGAGTGACATGAGGAATGAGTTGGTGTAGCGACTTGGAGGAGTGATATGGAGGTGTGACATGGAGGAGTGACATAGAGGAGTGATGTGGAGGAGTGACATGGAGGAGGAACATGGAGGAGTGACATGGAAGACATATAGAAGTGACATGGAGGAGTGACAAGAAGGATTGAGTTGGTGTAGTGACATGGCGGAGGGACATACATGAATTACATGGAGGAGTGACATGGAGGAGTGACATTGAGGAGTGAGTTGGTGTAGTGACATGGAAGAGTGACTTTGAGTAGCGACATGGAGGAGTGACCTGGAGGAGTGACATGGAGGAGTGAAATGGTGGAGTGACATGGAGGAGTGACTTGGAGGAGTGACATGGAGGAGTAACATAAAGGGTTGACATGGAGGAGTGACAAGGAGGAGTGAAAAGGAGGATTGAGTTGGTGTAGCGACATGGAGGAGTGACATAGAGTAGCGACATGGAGGAGTGACATGGAGGAGCAACACGGAGAAGTGACATGGAAGAGTGAGTTGGTGTAGCGACATGGAGGATGGACAAAGTGGTTGAGTTGGTGTATTGACATGGAGGAGTCACATGGAGTAGCGACATGGAGGAGTAACATCGGAGAGTGAGTTGGTGTAGTGACATGGAGGACTGACATGGAATAGCGACATGGAGGAGTTACATGGAGGAGTGAAATGGAGGAGTGACATAGAGGATTGATGTGGAGGAGCAACACGGAGGAGCGACATGGAGGAGTGACATGGAGTAGTGACATGGAGGAGGGACATGGAGTAGTGATTTGGAGAAGTGACATGGAGGAGCAACACAGAGGAGCGACATGGAGGAGTGACATGGAGTAGTGACATGGAGGATTGACATGGAGGAGTGACATGTAAGACATATAGAGGTGACATGGAGGAGTGAATTGGAGGAGTGACATAAATGAGTGACATGGAGGAATGACATGGATGAGTGACATGGAGGAGTGACGAGGTTGTTTGAGTTTGTGTTGTGACATGGAGGAGTGACATGTAGTAGTGACATGGAGGAGTGACAGTGAGGAGTGAGTTGGTGTCGTTACATGGAGGAGTGACTTTGAGTATTGACATGGAGGAGTGACCTGGAGGAGTGACATGGAGGAGTGAAATGGTGGAGTGACATGGAGGAGTAACTTGGAGGAGTGACATAAAGGAGTGACATGGAGGAGTGACAAGGAGGAGTAACATGGAGGAAGGAGTTGGTGGAGCGACATGGAGGAGTCACATGGATTAGCGACATGGAGGAGTGACATGGAGGAATGAGTTGTTAGAGCGACATGGAGGAGTGACATGGAGGAGTGACATAGAGGATTGATGTGGAGGAGCAATACGGAGGAGTGAAATGGTGGAGTGACATGGAGGAGTGAGTTGTTAGAGCGACATGGATTAGCGACATAGAGTAGTAACATGAGGAGTGAGTTTGTGTAGCGAAATGGAGGAGTGACATGGAGGAGTGACATGTAGGAGTGACATAGAGGATTGATGTGGAGAAGCAACACGGAGGAGTGACATGGAGGAGTGACATGGTGGAGTGACATCGTGAAGGGAAATGGGTGAGTGACTTGGAGGAGTGACATGGAGGAGTAACACGGAGGACTGACATGGAGGAGTGACATGGAGGAGTGACATAGAGGAGTGACGTGGAGGAGAGATATGGAAGAGTGACATGGAGAAGTGACAGGTCGGATCACTAAGGGAGATTGATAGGGTGGAGTGAAATGGCGAAGGGACATGGATGAGTGACATGGAGGAGTGACATGGAGGAGTGAATTGGAGGAGTGACATGAAGGAGTGACATGAAGAATGACATGGATGAGTGACATGGTGGAGGGACATGGATGAGTGACATGGAGGAGTGACACGGAGGAGCAACATGGAGGAGCGACATGGAGGAGTGACATAAACGAGTGACATGGAGGAGTGAGTTGGTGTAGAGACATGGAGGAGTTACGTTGAGTAGCGACATGGAGGAGTGACCTGGAGGAGTGACATGGAGGAGTGAAATGGTTGAGTGACATGGAGGAGTAACTTGGAGGAGTGACATAAAGGAGTGACATGGAGGAGTGACAAGGAGGAGTAACATGGAGGAAGGAGTTGGTGGAGCGACATGGAGGAGTCACATGGATTAGCGACATGGAGGAGTGACATGGAGGAGTGAGTTGTTAGAGCGACATGGAGGAGTGACATGGAGGAGTGACATAGAGGATTGATGTGGAGGAGCAATACGGAGGAGTGAAATGGTGGGAGTGACATGGAGGAGTGAGTTGTTAGAGCGACATGGATTAGCGACATAGAGTAGTAACATGAGGAGTGAGTTTGTGTAGCGAAATGGAGGAGTGACATGGAGGAGTGACATGTAGGAGTGACATAGAGGATTGATGTGGAGAAGCAACACGGAGGAGTGACATGGAGGAGTGACATGGAGTAGTGATATGGAGGAGGGACATGGAGGAGTGACTTGGAGAAGTGACAGGGTTGATCAGGAAGGAGCGTTGATATGGTAGAGTGACATCGTGAAGGGACATGGGTGAGTGACTTGGAGGAGTGACATGGAGGAGCAACACGGAGGACTGACATGGAGGAGTGACATGGAGGAGTGACATAGAGGAGTGACGTGGAGTAGAGATATGGAAGAGTGACATGGAGAAGTGACAGGTCGGATCACTAAGGGAGATTGATAGGGTGGAGTGAAATGGCGAAGGGACATGGATGAGTGACATGGAGGAGTGACATGGAGGAGTGAATTGGAGGAGTGACATGAAGCAGTGACATGAAGAATGACATGGATGAGTGACATGGTGGAGGGACATGGATGAGTGACATGGAGGAGTGACACGGAGGAGCAACATGGAGGAGCGACATGGAGGAGTGACATAAACGAGTGACATGGAGGAGTGAAATGGTGGAGTGACATGGAGGAGTGAGTTGTTAGAGCGACATGGAGGAGAGACATGGAGAAGTGACATGGATGAGTGACATGGAGGAGTGACAAGAAGGATTGAGTTGGTATAGTGACATGGCGGAGGGACATAGAGGAGTGACATGGATGAGTGACATGGAGGAGTGACATGGAGGAGCAACATGGAGGAGCAACATGGAGGAGTAACTTGGAATAGCAACATGGAGTAGTGACATGGAGGATGGACATGGAGGAGTGACTTGGAGAAGTGACAGGGCGGATAACCAAGGAGGGTTGATATGGTGGAGTGACATTGTGGAGGGACATGGGTGAGTGACTTGTAAGAGTGACATGGAGGAGTGACATGGAGGAGTGACTTGGAGGAGCAACACGGAGGAGCGACATGGAGGAGTGACATGGAGTAGTGACATGGAGTAGCTACATGTAGGAGTTACATGGAGGAGTGACTTGGAGGAGCAACATGGAGGAGTGACATAGAGGATTGATGTGGAGGAGGGACATGGAGGAGTGACTTGGAGGATTGACATGGAGGAGCAACACGTAGGAGCGACATGGAGGAGTGACATGGAGTAGTGACATGGAGGAGGGACATGGAGGAGTGACTTGGAGAAGTGACAGGGTTGATCAGGAAGTAGGGTTGATATGGTGGAGTGACATAGTGGAGGGGACATGGGTGAGTGACTTGGAGGAGTGACATGGAGGAGCAACACGGAGGAGCAACATGGAGGAGTGACATGGAGTAGTGACATGGAGGATGGACAAGAAGGAGTGACAAGGAAGGCATATAGAGATGACATTTAGGTGTGAATTGGAGGAGTGACATAAATGAGTGACATGGAGGAATGACAAGGATGAGTGACATGGAGGAGTTACAAAGAGGGTTGAGTTGGTGTAGCAACATGGAGGAGTGACTTGGAGTAACGACATGGAGGAGTGACATGAGGAATGAGTTGGTGTAGTGACATGGAGGATTGACATGGAGGTGTGATATGGATGAGTGACTTTGAGTAGCGACATGGAGGAGTGACCTGGAGGAGTGACATGGAGGAGTGACATGGAGGAGTGACATAGAGGAGTGACATGGAGAAGTGACAGGGCAGATAACCAAGGATGGTTGATATGGTGGAGTGACATTGCGGAGGGACATGGGTGAGTGAATTGGAAGAGTGACATGAAGGAGTGACATGGATGAGTGACATGAGGATGTGAGTTTGTGTAGCGATATGGAGGAGTGACATGGAATAGTGACAAGGAGTAGTGACATGGAGGAGTGACATGGAGGAGTGACATAGAGGAGTGACGTGGAGGAGAGACATGGAGAAGTGACATGGAGGACTGACATGGAGGAGTGACATAAAGGAGTGACATGGAGGAATGACATGGATGAGTGACATGGAGGAGTGACAAGAATTAGTGACATGGAGGAGTGACTTTGAGGAGTGAGTTGGTGTAGCGACATGGAGGAGTGACATGGAGTAGCGACATAGAGTAGTAACATGAGGAGTGAGTTTGTGTAGCAACATGGAGGAGTGACATGGAGGGGTGACATGGAGGAGTGATATAGAGTAGCGACATGGAGGAGAAACATGGAGGAGTGACATGGAGGAATGACATGGAGGAGTGACATGGAGGAGAGACATGGAGGAGCGATATGGAGGAGTGACATCAAAGAGTGTAAAGGAGGATTGAGTTTGTGTAGCGACATGGAGGAGTGACATGAAGTAGTGACATTGAGGAGTGACATTGAGGAGTGAGTTGGTGTAGGGACATGAAGGAGTGACTTTGAGTAGTGACATGGAGGAGTGACCTGGAGGATTGACATGGAGGAGTGAAATGGTGGAGTGACATGGAGGAGTGAGTTGGTGGTAGTAACATGGAGGAATGACTTTGAGTAGCGACATGGAGGATTGAAATTGTGGAGTGACATGTAGGAGGAAGTTGTAAGAGCGACATGGAGGAGAGACATGGAGAAGTGACATGGAAGAGCAACATGGAGGAGCGACATGGACGAGTGAGTTGGTGGAGCGACATGGAGGAGTCACATGGAGTCGTGACATGGAGGAGTGACATGAAGTAGTGACATGGAAGAGTGAGTTGGTGTAGTGACATGGAGGAGTGAGTTGTTAGAGCGACATGGAGGAGTGACATGGAGGAGTGACTTGGAGAAGTGACAGGGTTGATCAAGAAGGAGGGTTGATATGGTGGAGTGACATCGTGGAGGGACATGGGTGAGTGACTAGGAGGAGTGACAAGGAGGAGAAAACACGGAGGAGCGACTTGGAGGAGTGATATAGAGTAGTGACATGGAGGATGGACATGGAAGAGTGACATGGAAGACATATAGAGGTGACAGGGAGGAGTGAATTGGAATTGTGACATAAAGGAGTGACATCGAGAAGTGACATGGAGGACTGACATAGAGGAGTGACATAGAAGAGTGACGTGGAGATGAGACATGGAAGAGTGACATGGAGAAGTGACAGGGCGGATAACCAAGGAGGGTTGATATGGTGGAGTGACATCGTGGAGGGACATGGGTGAGTGACTCGGAGGAGTGACAAGGAGGAGCAACACGGAGGAGCGACATGAAGGAGTGACTTGGAGGAATGACAATGATGAGCAACACAGAGGAGCGACATGGAGGAGTGACTTGGAAGACATATAGAGGTGAAATAAAGGAGTGAATTGGAGTTGTGACATAAAGGAGTGACATGGAGGAATGACATGGATGATTGACATGGAGGAGTGACAAGAAGTAGTGACATGGAGGAGTGACATTAAGGAGTGAGTTGGTGTAGCGACATGGAGGAGTGACATAGAGTAGCGACATGGAGGAGATACATGGAGGAGTGACATGGAGGAATGACCTGGAGGAGTGACATGGAGGAGTGAGTTGTTATAGCGACATGGAGGAGAGAAATGGAGGAGTGACATGGAGGATTAACATGAAGTAGTGACATTGAGGAGTGACATTGAGGAGTGAGTTGGTGTAGTGACATGGAGGAGTGACTTTGAGTAGCGACATGGAGGAGTGACCTGGAGGAGTGACATGGAGGAGTGAGTTGTTATAGCGACATGGAGGAGAGAAATGGAGGAATGACATGGATGAGTGACATGGAGGAGTGAGAAGAAGTAGTGACATGGAGGAGTGACATTGAGGAGTGAGTTGGTGTAGCGACATGGAGGAGTGACATGGAGGAGCAACATGGAGGAGCAACATGGAGGAGTAACTTGGAATAGCGACATGGGGGAGTGACATGGAGGAGTGACATAGAGGATTGATGTGGATTAGTGACATGGAGGATGGACATGGAGGAGTGAATTGGAGGAGTGATATAAAGGAGTGACATGGAGGAATGACATGGATGAGTGACATGGAGGAGTGACATGGAGGAGTGACATGGAAGACATATAGAGGTGACATGGAGGAGTGACATAGAGGATTGTTGTGGATTAGTGACATGGAGGATGGACATGGAGGAGTGAATTGGAGGAGTGACATAAAGGAGTGACATGGAGGAATGACATGGAGGAGTGACTTTGATTAGAGACATGGAGGAGTGACCTGGAGGAGTGACATGGAGGAGTGAAATGTTGGAGTGACATGGAGGAGTGAGTTGTTAGAGCGACATGGAGGAGTGACATGGAGGAGTGACTTGGAGAAGTGACAGGGTTGATCAAGAAGGAGGGTTGATATGGTGGAGTGACATCGTGGAGGGACATGGGTGAGTGACTAGGAGGAGTGACAAGGAGGAGAAACACGGAGGAGCGACTTGGAGGAGTGATATAGAGTAGTGACATGGAGGATGGACATGGAAGAGTGACATGGAAGACATATAGAGGTGACAGGGAGGAGTGAATTGGAATTGTGACATAAAGGAGTGACATCGAGAAGTGACATGGAGGACTGACATAGAGGAGTGACATAGAGGAGTGACGTGGGAGATGAGACATGGAAGAGTGACATGGAGAAGTGACAGGGCGGATAACCAAGGAGGGTTGATATGGTGGAGTGACATCGTGGAGGGACATGGGGTGAGTGACTCGGAGGAGTGACAAGGAGGAGCAACACGGAGGAGCGACATGAAGGAGTGACTTGGAGGAGTGACAATGATGAGCAACACAGAGGAGCGACATGGAGGAGTGACTTGGAAGACATATAGAGGTGAAATAAAGGAGTGAATTGGAGTTGTGACATAAGGAGTGACATGGAGGAATGACATGGATGATTGACATGGAGGAGTGACAAGAAGTAGTGACATGGAGGAGTGACATTAAGGAGTGAGTTGGTGTAGCGACATGGAGGAGTGACATAGAGTAGCGACATGGAGGAGATACATGGAGGAGTGACATGGAGGAATGACCCGGAGGAGTGACATGGAGGAGTGAGTTGTTATAGCGACATGGAGGAGAGAAATGGAGGAGTGACATGGAGGATTGACATGAAGTAGTGACATTGAGGAGTGACATTGAGGAGTGAGTTGGTGTAGTGACATGGAGGAGTGACTTTGAGTAGCGACATGGAGGAGTGACCTGGAGGAGTGACATGGAGGAGTGAGTTGGTTATAGCGACATGGAGGAGAGAAATGGAGGAATGACATGGATGAGTGACATGGAGGAGTGAGAAGAAGTAGTGACATGGAGGAGTGACATTGAGGAGTGAGTTGGTGTAGCGACATGGAGGAGTGACATGGAGTAGCGACAAAGAATAGTAACATGAGGAGTGAGTTTTTGTAGCGACATGGAGGAGTGACATTGAGGAGTGTGTTGGTGTAGCGACATGGAGGTGTGACATGGAGTAGCGACATAGAGAAGTAACATGTGGAGTGAGTTTGTGTAGCGACATGGAGGAGTGACATGGAGGAGTGACATAGAGTAGCGACATGGAGGAGATACATGGAGGAGTTACATGGAGGAATGACATGGAGGAGTGACATGGAGGAGGGACATGGAGGAGCGATATAGAGGAGTGACAAGAAAGAGTGTAAAGGAGGATTGAGTTTGTGTAGCAACATGGAGGAGTGACATGAAGTAGTGACATTGAGGAGTTACATTGAGGAGTGAGTTGGTGTAGCGACATGGAGGAGTGACTTTGAGGAGTGACATGGAGAAGTGAAATGGTGGAGTGACATGGAGGAGTGAGTTGTTAGAGCGACATGGAGGAGTGAATTGGAGTTGTGACATAAAGGAGTGACATGGAGGAATGACATGGATGAGTGATATGGAGGAGTGACAAGAAGTAGTGACATGGAAGAGTGACATTGAGGAGTGAGTTGGTGTAGCGACATGGAGGAGTGACATGGAGTAGCGACATAGAGTAGTAACATGAGGAGTGATTTTGTGTAGCGACATGGAGAAGTGAAATGGAGGAGTGAAATGGAGGTGTGACATAGAGTAGCGACATGGAGGAGATACATGGAGGAGTGACATGGAGGAATGACATGGAGGAGTGACATGGAGGAGGGACATGGAGGAGCGATATGGAGGAGTGACAAGAAAGAGTGTAAAGGAGGGTTGAGTTTGTGTGGCGACATGGAGGAGTGACATGAAGTAGTGACATTGAGGAGTGACATTGAGGAGTGAGTTGGTGTAGTGACATGGTGGAGTGACATGGAGGAGTGCCATGGAGGAGTGAATTGGAGGAGTGACATAAAGGAGTGACATGGAGGATTGACATGGATGAGTGACATGGAGGAGTGCCAAGGAGGGTTGTGTTTGTGTTGTGACATGGAGGAGTGACATGAAGTAGTGACATGGAGGAGTGACATTGAGGAGTGAGTTGGTGTATTGACATGGAGGAGTGACTTTGAGTAGCGACATGGAGGAGTGACCTGGAGGAGTGACATGAGGAGTGAAATGGTGGAGTGACGTGGAGGAGAGACATGGAAGAGTGACATGGAGAAGTGACAGGTCGGATCACCAAGGAAGATTGATAGGATGGAGTGACATGCAGGAGGGACATGGATGAGTGACATGGAGGAGTGACATGGAGGAGTGACATGGAGTAGTGACATGGAGTAGCTTCATGTAGGAGTTACATGGAGGAGTGACTTGGAGGAGCAACATGGAGGAGTGACATAGAGGATTGATGTAGAGGAGCAACAAGGAGGATCAATACGGAGGAGTGACATGGAGTAGTGACATGGAGGATGGACATGGAGCAGTGACATCAAAGACATATAAAGGTGACATGGAGGAGTGAATTGGAGGAGTGACATAAACGAGTGACATGGAGGAATGACATGGATGAGTGACATGGAGGAGTGACTTTGAGTAGCGACATGCAGGAGTGACCTGGAGAAAGTGACATGGAAGAGTGAAATGGTGGGAGTGATATGGAGGAGTGAGTTGTTAGAGCAACATGGAGGAGAGACATGGAGGAGTGACATAGAGGAGTGACGTGGAGGAGAGACATGGAAGAGTGACATGGAGAAGTGACAGGTCGGATCACTAAGGGAGATTGATAGGGTGGAGTGAAATGGCGGAGGGACATGGATGAGTGACATGGAGGAGTGACAAGAAGGATTGAGTTGGTGTAGTGACATGGCGGAGGGACATAGATGAGTTACATGGAGGAGTGACATGGAAGAGCAACATGGAGGAGCGACGTGGAGGACTGAGTTGGTGGAGCGACATGGAGGAGTGACATAGAGTAGCGACATGGAGGAGTGACCTGGAGGAGTGACATGGAGGAGTGAAATGGTGGAGTGACATGGAGGAGTAACTTGGAGGAGTGACATAAAGGATTGACATGGAGGAGTAATTTGGAGGAGTGACATAAAGGATTGACATGGAGGAGTGACCTGGAGGAGTGACATGGAGTAGCAACATGTAGGAGTAACTTGGAATAGCTACATGGAGGAGTGACATGGAGGAGTGACTTTGAGTAGCGACATGGAGGAGTGACCTGGAGGAGTGACATGGAGGAGTGAAATGGGTGGAGTGACATGGAGGAGTGAGTTGTTAGAGCGACATCGAGGAGAGACATGGAGGAGTGACACGGAGGAGCAACATGGAGGAGCGACATGGAGGAGTGACATAAACGAGTGACATGGAAGAATGACATGGAGCAGTGACTTTGAGTAGCGACATGGAGGAGTGACCTGGAGGAGTGACATGGAGGAGTGAAATGGTGGAGTGACATGGAGGAGTGAGTTGTTAGAGCGACATGGAGGAGAGACATGGAGAAGTGACATGGATGAGTGACATGGAGGAGTGACAAGAAGGATTGAGTTAGTATAGTGACATGACGGAGGGACATAGATGAGTTACATGGAGGAGTGACATGGAGGAGTGACATAGAGGATTGATGTGGAGTAATAACATGGAGGAGTGACATGGAAGACATATAGAGGTGACATGGAGGAGTGAATTGGAGGACTGACATAAAGGAGTGACATGGAGGAGTGACAAGAAGGATTGAGTTGGTATAGTGACATGGTGGAGGGACATAGATGAGTTACATGGAGGAGTGACATGGAGGAGTGACATAGAGGATTGATGTGGAGTAGTGACATGGAGGGTGGACATGGAGGAGTGACTTGGAGAAGTGACAGGCATGATCAGGAAGGAGGGTTGATATGGTGGAGTAACATCGCAGAGGGACAAGGGTGAGTGACTTGGAGGAGTGACATGGAGGAGTGACATGGAGTAGCGACATGGAGGAGTTACATGGAATAGCGACAAGGAGTAGTGACATGGCGGAGGGACATGGATGAGTGACTTGGATGAGTTGAATTGGAGGAGTGACATGGAGTAGGCACATGGAGGAGTGACATGGACGAGGTGACATAGAGGAGTGACATGGAGGAGTGACATAGATTAGTGACATGGATGAGTGACATGGAGGAGTGACATGGAGGAGCAACATGGAGGAGCAACATGGAGGAGTAACTTGGAATAGCAACATGGAGTAGTGACATGGAGGATGGACATGGAGGAGTGACTTGGAGAAGTGACGGGCGGATAACCAGGAGGGTTGATATGGTGGAGTGACATTGCGGAGGGACATGGGTGAGTGACTTGTAAGAGTGACATGGGAGGAGTGACATGGAGTAGCTACATGGAGGAGTTACATGGAGGAGTGACTTGGAGGAGCAACACGGAGGAGCGACATAGAGGAGTGACATGGAGTAGCTACATGGAGGAATGACTTGGAGGAGCAACACGGAGGAGCGACATGGAGGAGTGACATGTATTAGTGACATGGATTAGCTACATGTAGGAGTTACATGGAGGGAGTGACATGGAGAAGTGACAGGGCGGATACCAGGGAGGGTTGATATGGCGGAGTGACATCGCGGAGGGACATGGGTGAGTGACTTGGAGAGGAGTGACCATGGATGAGTAACATGGAGGAGTGAAATGGAGTAGCAACATGGAGGAGCAACATGGAGGAGTAACTTAGAATAGCGACATGGAGGAGTGACAATGGAGTAGTGACTTTGAGTAGCGACATGGAGGAGTGACCTGGAGGAGTGACATGGAGGAGTGAAATGGTGGAGTGACATGAAGGAGTGAGTTGTTATAGCGACATAGAGGAGAGACATGGAGGAGTGACATGGAGGAGTGACATGAGGAGTGAGTTTGTGTAGCGACATGGAGGAGTTACATGGAATAGCGACAAGGAGTAGTGACATTGCGGAGGGACATGGATGAGTGACTTGGATAAGTAACTTGGAGGAGTGACATGGAGTAGCTACATGGAGGAGTTACATGGAGGAGTGACATGGACGAGTGACTTAGAGGAGTGAAGTGGAGGAGTGACATAGAGGTGTGACATGGATGAGTGACATGGAGGAGTGACATGGAGGAGCTACATGGAGGAGCAACATGGAGGATGGACATGGAGGAGTAACTTGGAGAAGTGACAGGGCGGATAACCAAGGAGGGTTGATATGGTGGAGTGACATTGCGGAGGGACATGGGTGAGTGACTTGGAGGAGTGACATGGAGGAGTGACATGAGGAGTGAGTTTGTGTAGCGACATGGAGGAGTGACATGGAGTAGCTACATGGAGGAGTTACATGGAGGAGTGACTTGGAAGAGCAACATGGAGGAGCGACATGGAGGAGTGACATGGAGTAGTGACATGGAGTAGCTACATGTAAGAGTTACATGGAGGAGTGACTTGGAGAAGCAACATGGAGGAGTGACATAGAGGATTGATGTAGAGGAGCAACACGGAGGAGCGACATGGAGGAGTGACATGGAGCAGTGACATGGTGAAGGGACAGGGAAGAGTGACTTGGAGAAGTGACAGGGTTGATCAGGAAGTAGGGTTGATATGGTGGAGTGACATAGTGGAGGGACATGGGTGAGTGACTTGGAGGAGTGACATGGAGGAGCAACACGGAGGAGCAACATGGAGGAGTGACATGGAGTAGTGACATGGAGGATGGACATGGAGGAGTGACATGGAAGACATATAGAGATGACATGGAGGAGTGAATTGGAGGAGTGACATAAACGAGTGACATGGAGGAATGACACGGATGAGTGACATGGAGTAGTGACAAAGAGGTTTGAGTTGGTGTAGCAACATTGAGGAGTGACACGGAGTAGTGACATGGAGTAGCTACATGTGGAAGTTACATGGAGGAATGACTTGGAGGAGCAACATGGAGGAGTGAAATAGAGGATTGATGTGGAGGAGCAACACGGAGGAGCGACATGGAGGAGTGACATGGAGTAGTGACATGGAGGAGGGACATGGAGGAGTGACTTGGAGAAGTGACAGGGTTGATCAGGAAGGAGGGTTGATATGGTGGAGTGACATCGTGTAGGGACATGGGTGAGTGACTTGGAGGAGTGACATGGAGGAGCAACACGGAGGAGCAACATGGAGGAGTGACATGGAGTAGTGACATGGAGAACGGACATGGAGGAGTGACTTACAGGATTGATGTGTAGTAGTGACATGGATGATGGACATGAATGAGTGACTTGGAGAAGGGACAGGGTTGATCAGGAAGGAGGGTTGATATGGTGGAGTGACATCGTGTAGGGACATGGGTGAGTGACTTGGAGGAGTGACATGGAGGATGGACATGGAGGAGTGACATGGAGGAGTGACATGGAGGAATGACATGGATGAGTGACATGGAGGAGTGACTTTGAGTAGCGACATGGAGGAGTGAAATGGTGGAGTGACATGGAGGAGTGAGTTGTTAGAGCGACATGGAGGAGAGACATGGAGGTAGTGACATGGAAGAGTGACATGGAGGAGTGACATAGAGGAGTGATGTGGAGGAGAGACATGGAAGAGTGACATGGAGAAGTGACAGGGCGGATAACCACGGAGGGTTGATATGGTGGAGTGACATCATGGAGGGACATGGGTGAGTGACTTGGAGGAGTGACATGGAGGAGCAACATAGAGGAGCAACATGTAGGAGTAACTTGGAATAGCGACATGGAGGAGTGACATGGAGGAGTGACTTTGAGTAGCGACATGGAGGAGTGACCTGGAGGAGTGACATGGAGGAGTGAAATGGTGGAGTGACATGGAGGAGTGACATAGAGGATTGATGTGGAGTAGTGACATGGAGGATGGACATGGAGGAGTGACTTGGAGAAGTGACAGGCATGATCAGGAAGGAGGGTTGATATAGTGGAGTGACATCGTTGAGGGACATGGGTGAGTGACTTGGAGGAGTGACAAGGAGGAACAACACGGAGGAGCGACATGGAGGAGTGACATGGAGTAGTGACATGGAGGATGGACATGGAGGAGTGACATGGAAGACATATAGAGGTGACATGGAGGAGTGAATTGGAGTACTGACTTAAAGGAGTGACATGGAGGAATGACATGGAGGAGTGACAAGAAGTATTGACATGGAGGAGTGACATTGAGGAGTGTGTTGGTGTAGCGACATGGAGGTGTGACATGGAGTAGCGACATAGAGTAGTAACA
>CM025825.1:28160551-28325067 GCA_014673565.1 Sebastes schlegelii
TGTCACTCCTTTTGTCACTCCTCCAATTCACTCCTCCATGTAGCTACTCCATGTCACTCCTCCAAGTCACTCATCCAAGTCACTCATCTATGTCCCTCCCTCCGCCTGTCCTCATGTCACTCCTCCATGTCACTCCTCCATGTCACTCCTCCAAGTCACTCACCCATGTCCCTCCGCGATGTCACTCCACCATATCAACCCTCCTTGGTTATCCGCCCTGTCACTTCTCCATGTCACTCTTCCTGTCTCTCCTCCACGTCACTCCTCTATGTCAGTCCCTCCATGTCAGTCCTCCATGTCACTTCTCCATGTCTCTCCTCCACGTCACTCCTCTATGTCACTCCTCCATGTCACTCCTCCATGTCACTCCTCCATGTTTCTCCTCCATGTCGCTATAACAACTCATTCCTCCATGTCACTCCTCCATGTCGCTTCTCCATGTGACTCCTCCATGTCACTACTTCATGTCACTCCTCCATGTCGCTACTCCTTGTAACTCCTCCATGTCGCTCCACCAAATCACTACTACCACACGTCGCTCCTCCATGTTGATCTTACATGTCACTCCTCCATGTAACTCATCTATGTCCCTCCCATGTCACTACAATAACTCAATCCTTCTTGTCACTCCTCCATATCACTCATCCATGTCACTTCTCCATGTCTCTCCTCCATGTTGCTCTAAAAACTCACTCCTCCATGTCACTCCACCATTTCACTCCTCCATGTCACTCCTCCAGGTTACTCCTCCATGTCGCTACTCAAAGTCACTCCTCCATGTCACTCATCCATGTCATTCCTCCATGTCACTCGTTTATGTCACTCCTCCATGTCACTCATCCATGTCATTCCTCCATGTCACTCCTCCATGTCCATCCTCCATGTCACTACTCCATGTCACTCCTCCATGTTGCTCCCTCCGTGTTGCTCCTCCATGTCACTCCTCCAAGTCACTCACCCATGTCCCTCCACTATGTCACTCCACCATATCAACCCTACTTCCTGATCAACCCTGTCACTTCTCCAAGTCACTCCTCCATGTCCCTCCTCCATGTCACTACTCCATGTCACTCACTCCTCCATGTCGCTCCTCCGTGTTGCTCCTCCACATCAATCCTCTATGTCACTCCTCCATGTTGCTCCTCCAAGTCACTCCTCCATGTAACTCCTACATGTAGCTACTCCATGTCACTACTCCATGTCACTCCTCATGTCGCTCCTCCGTGTTGCTCCTCCAAGTCATTCCTCTATGTAGCTACTCCATGTCACTCCTCTATGTCGCTACACAAACTCACTCCTCATGTCACTCCTCATGTCACTCCTCCATGTCACTCCTCCATGTCACTCCTCCAAGTCACTCACCCATGTCCCAACGCGATGTCACTCCACCATATCAACCCTCCTTGGTTATCCGCCCTGTCACTTCTCCAAGTCACTCCTCCATGTCCTCCTCCATGTCACTACTCCACATCAATCCTCTATGTCACTCCTCCATGTTACTCCTCCATTTGCTATTCCAAGTTACTCCTCCATGTTGCTCCTCCATGTTGCTCCTCCATGTCACTCCTCCATGTCACTCATCCATGTCATTCCTCCATGTCACTCGTTTTTGTCACTCCTCCATGTCACTCCTCAATGTTTCTCCTCCATGTCGCTATAACAACTGATTCCTCCATGTCACTCCTCAATGTCGCTACTCCACATGACTCCTCCATGTTGCTCCACCAACTCACTACTCTCACGTCGCTCCTCCATGTTGCTCTTCCATGTCACTCCCTCCATGTAACTCATCTCTGTCCCTCCGCCATGTCACTACAATAACTCAATCCTTCTTGTCACTCCTCCATGTCACTCATCCATGTCACTTCTCATGTCTCTCCTCCATGTCGCTCTAACAACTCACTCCTCCATGTCACTCCACCATTTCACTCCTCCATGTCACTCCTCCAGGTCACTCCTCCATGTCGCTACTCAAAGTCACTCCTCCATGTCACTCATCCATGTCATTTCTCCATGTCACTCGTTTATGTCACTCCTCCATGTCACTCATCCATGTCATTCCTCCATGTCACTCCTCCATGTCCATCCTCCATGTCACTACTCCATGTCACTCCTCCATGTTGCTCCTCCGTGTTGCTCCTCCATGTCACTCCTCCAAGTCACTCACCCATGTCCCTCCACTATGTCACTCCACCATATCAACCCTACTTCCCGATCAACCCTGTCACTTCTCCAAGTCACTCCTCCATGTCCCTCCTCCATGTCACTACTCCATGTCACTCCTCCATGTCGCTCCTCCGTGTTGCTCCTCCACATCAATCATGTCACTCCTCCATGTTGCTCCTCCAAGTCACTCCTCCATGTAACTCCTACATGTAGCTACTCCATGTCACTCCTCCATGTCGCTCCTCCGTGTTGCTCCTCCAAGTCATTCCTCATGTAGCTACTCCATGTCCCTCCTCTATGTCGCTACACAAACTCACTCCTCATGTCACTCCTCCATGTCACTCCTCCATGTCACTCCTCCAAGTCACTCACCCATGTCCACCGCGATGTCACTCCACCATATCAATCCTCCTTGGTTATCCGCCCTGTCACTTCTCCAAGTCACTCCTCCATGTCCATCCTCCATGTCACTACTCCACATCTATCCTCTATGTCACTCCTCCATGTCACTCATCCATGTTGCTATTCCAAGTTAATCCTCCATGTTGCTCCTCCATGTTGCTCCTCCATGTCACTCCTCCATGTCACTCATCCATGTCATTCCTCCATGTCACTCGTTTATGTCACTCCTCCATGTCACTCCTCCATGTTTCTCCTCCATGTCGCCATAACAACTGATTCCTCCATGTCACTCCTCCATGTCGCTACTCCACGTGACTCCTCCATGTCGCTCCACCAACTCACTACTCCACGTCGCTCCTCCATGTTGCTCTTCCATGTCACTCCTCCATGTAACTCATCTCTGTCCCTCCGCCATGTCACTACAATAACTCAATCCTTCTTGTCACTCCTCCATGTCACTCATCCATGTCACTTCTCCATGTCTCTCCTCCATGTCGCTCTAACAACTCACTCCTCCATGTCACTCCACCATTTCACTCCTCCATGTCACTCCTCCAGGTCACTCCTCCATGTCGCTATTCAAAGTCACTCCTCCATGTCACTCATCCATGTCATTTCTCCATGTCACTCGTTTATGTCACTCCTCCATGTCACTCATCCATGTCATTCCTCCATGTCACTCCTCCATGTCCATCCTCCATGTCACTACTCCATGTCACTCCTCCATGTTGCTCCTCCGTGTTGCTCCTCCATGTCACTCCTCCAAGTCACTCACCCATGTCCCTCCACTATGTCACTCCACCATATCAACCCTACTTCCTGATCAACCCTGTCACTTCTCCAAGTCACTCCTCCATGTCCCTCCTCCATGTCACTACTCCATGTCACTCCTCCATGTCGCTCCTCCGTGTTGCTCCTCCACATCAATCATGTCACTCCTCCATGTTGCTCCTCCAAGTCACTCCTCCATGTAACTCCTACATGTAGCTACTCCATGTCACTCCTCCATGTCGCTCCTCCGTGTTGCTCCTCCAAGTCATTCCTCCATGTAGCTACTCCATGTCCCTCCTCTATGTCGCTACACAAACTCACTCCTCATGTCACTCCTCCATGTCACTCCTCCATGTCACTCCTCCAAGTCACTCACCCATGTCCCACCGCGATGTCACTCCACCATATCAACCCTCCTTGGTTATCCGCCCTGTCACTTCTCCAAGTCACTCCTCCATGTCCATCCTCCATGTCACTACTCCACATCTATCCTCTATGTCACTCCTCCATGTCACTCATCCATGTTGCTATTCCAAGTTAATCCTCCATGTTGCTCCTCCATGTTGCTCCTCCATGTCACTCCTCCATGTCACTCATCCATGTCATTCCTCCATGTCACTCGTTTATGTCACTCCTCCATGTCACTCCTCCATGTTTCTCCTCCATGTCGCCATAACAACTCATTCCTCCATGTCACTCCTCCATGTCGCTACTCCACGTGACTCCTCCATGTCGCTCCACCAACTCACTACTCCACGTCGCTCCTCCATGTTGCTCTTCCATGTCACTCCTCCATGTAACTCATCTATGTCCCTCCGCCATGTCACTACAATAACTCAATCCTTCTTGTCACTCCTCCATGTCACTCATCCATGTCACTTCTCCATGTCTCTCCTCCATGTCGCTCTAACAACTCACTCCTCCATGTCACTCCACCATTTCACACCTCCATGTCACTCCTCCAGGTCACTCCTCCATGTCGCTACTCAAAGTCACTCCTCCATGTCACTCATCCATGTCATTCCTCCATGTCACTCGTTTATGTCACTCCTCCATGTCACTCATCCATGTCATTCCTCCCATGTCACTCCTCCATGTCACTCACCCATGTCCCTCCACTATGTCACTCCACCATATCAACCCTACTTCCTGATCAACCCTGTCACTTCTCCAAGTCAATCCTCCATGTCCCTCCTCCATGTCACTACTCCATGTCACTACTCCATGTCACTCCTCCATGTCGCTCCTCCGTGTTGCTCCTCCACATCAATCCTCTATGTCACTCCTCCATGTTGCTCCTCCAAGTCACTCCTCCATGTAACTCCTACATGTAGCTACTCCATGTCACTACTCCATGTCACTCCTCCATGTCGCTCCTCCGTGTTGCTCCTCCAAGTCACTCCTCCATGTAGCTACTCCATGTCACTCCTCCATGTCGCTACACAAACTCACTCCTCATGTCACTCCTCCATGTCACTCCTCCATGTCACTCCTACAAGTCACTCACCCATGTCCCTCTGCGATGTCACTCCACCATATCAACCCTCCTTGGTTATCCACCCTGTCACTTCTCCAAGTCACTCCTCCATGTCCATCCTCCATGTCACTACTCCACGTCAATCCTCTATGTCACTCCTCCATGTCACTCCTCCATGTTGCTATTCCAAGTTACTCCTCCATGTTGCTCCTCCATGTTGCTCCTCCATGTCACTCCTCCATGTCACTCATCCATGTCACTCCTCTATGTCACTCCTCCATGTCTCTCCTCCATGTCACTCCTCCATTTTTCTCTCCTCCTTGTCGCTATAACAACTCACTCCTCCATGTCACTCCTACATGTCACTCCTACAGGTCACTCCTCCATGTCGCTACTCAAAGTCACTCCTCCATGTCACTCATCCATGTCATTCCTCCATGTCACTCCTCCATGTAACTCCTCCATGTAGCTACTCCATGTCACTCCTCCATGTCGCTACCCAAACTCACTCCTCAATGTCACTACTTCATGTCACTCCTCCATGTCGCCACACAAACTCAACCCTCCTTTACACTCTTTCTTGTCACTCCTCCATATCGCTCCTCCATGTCCCTCCTCCATGTCACACCTCCATTTCACTCCTCCATGTCACTCCTCCATGTCACTACACAAACTCACTCCTCATGTTACTACTCTATGACGCTACTCCATGTCACTCCACCATGTCGCTACACCAACTCACTCCTCAATGTCACTCCTCCATGTCACTACTTCTTGTCACTCCTCCATGTCACTCATCCATGTCATTCCTCCATGTCACTCCTTTATGTCACAACTCCAATTCACTCCTCCATGTCACCTCTATATGTCTTCCATGTCACTCATCCATGTCATTCCTCCATGTCACTCCTTTATGTCACAACTCCAATTCACTCCTCCATGTCACCTCTATATGTCTTCCATGTCACTTCTCCAAGTCACTCCTCCATGTCACTCCTCCATGTCGCTCTAACAACTCACTCCTCCATGTCACTACACCAAACTCAATCCTTCTTGTCACTCCTCCATATCACTCATCCATGTCACTTCTATATGTCTTCCATGTCACTCCTCCATATCCCTCCTCCATGTCACTCCTCCACGTCGCTCCTCTATGTTACTCCTCCAAGTCACACCTCCATGTCACTCACTCCTCCATGTCACTACACCAACTCATTACTCATGTCACTCCTCCATGTCGCTACTCCATGTCACTCCTCCATGTCACTCTAACAACTCACTCCTCCATGTCACTCCACCTTTTCACTTCTCCATGTCACTCCTCAAAGTCACTCCTCCATGTCGCTACAACCAACCACTCACTCCTCAATGTCACTCCTCAATGTCACTAATTCATGTCACTCCTCCATGTTGCTACACAAACTCAATCCTCCTTTACACTCTTTCATGTCACTCCTTTATATCGCTCCTCCATGTCCCTCCTCCATGTCACTCCTCCATGTCATTCCTCCATGTCACTCCTCCATGTATCTCCTCCATGTCGCAACTTTATGTCACTCCTCCATGTCACTCTTCCATGTCGCTACACAAACTCACTCCTCATGTTACTAATCTATGTCGCTACTCCATGTCACACCTCCATGTCGCTACACCAACACACTCCTCAATGTCACTCCTCCATGTCACTCCTCCATGTCACTCCTCCATGTAACTCATCTATGTCCCTCCGCCATGTCACTATACCAACTCAATCCTTCTTGTCACTCCTCCATGTCACTCATCCATGTCACTTCTATATGTCTTCCATGACACTCCTCCATGTCCCTCCTCCATGTCACTCCTCCACGTCACTCATCTATGTCACTCCTCCATGTCACACCTCCATGTCACTCCACCATGTCGTTATTCCATGTGACTCCTCCATGTCGCTACACCAACTCATTACTCATGTCACTCCTCCATGTCGCTACTCCATGTCACTCCTCCATGTCGCTACTCCAACTCAACCCTCCTTGTCACTCCTCCATGTCACACCTCCATGTCACTCCTCCATGTCGCTACACCAACTCATTCCTCATGTCACTCCTCCATGTCGCTACTCCATGTCACTCCTTCATGTTGCTACACCAACTCAAACATCCTTGTAACTCCTCCATGTCACTCATCCATGTCATTCCTCCATGTCACTCATTTATGTCACTCCTCCAATTCACTCCTCCATGTAATCTCTATATGTCTTCCATGTCAAGCCTCCATATCGCTCCTCCATGTCCCTCCTCCATGTCACTCCTCCATGTCATTCATCCATTTCACTCCTCCATGTATCTCCTCCATGTCGCTACTCTATGTCACTCCCTCCATGTCGCTACAAAAACTCACTCCTCATGTTACTACTCTATGTCGCTACTCCATGTCGCTCTAACAACTCACTTCTCCATGTCACTCCACCTTTTCACTCCTCCATGTTGCTCCTCCACATCAATCCTCTATGTAACTCCTCCATGTCACTCCTCCAGGTAACTCCTCCATGTCTCTCCTCCATATCGCTCTAACAACTCACTCCTCCATGTCACTCCACCATTTCACTCCTCCATGTCACTCCTCCAGGTCACTCCTCCATGTCAATACTCAAAGTCACTCCTCCATGTCACGACACCAACTCACTCCTCAATGTCTCTCCTCCATGTCACTACTTCATGTCACTCCTCCATGTCGCTACTCCATGTGACTCCTCCATGTCGCTCCACCAACTCAGTCCTCCACGTCGCTCCTCCATGTTGCTCTTCCATGTCACTCCTCCATGTAACTCATCTATGTCCCTCCGCCATGTCACTCCACAAACTCAATCCTTCTGTCACTCCCTCCATGTCACTCATCCATGTCACTTCTATATGTCTTCCATGTCACTCCTCCATGTCACTACTCCATGTCATTCCTCCATGTCACTCCTCCGTGTTGCTCCTCCACATCAATCCTCTATGGTCACTCCTCCATGTCACTCCTCCATTTCGCCACACAAACTCACTCCTCATGTTACTCACTCTATGTCGCTAATACATGTCGCTCTAACACTCACTCCTCCATGTCACTCCACCATTTCACTCCTCCTGTATTGCTCCTCCACATCAATCCTCTATGTCACGTCCTCCATGTCGCTCCTCTATGTCACTCCTCCATGTCACTCCTCCATGTCACTAACACCAAATCATTACTCATGTCACTCCTCCATGTCGCTACTTCCATGTCACGTCCCTCCATGTCACTCTAACAACTCACTCCTCCTCCATGTCACTCCACCTTTTCACTTCTCCATGTCACTCCTCAAAGTCACTCCTCCATGTCGCTACACCAACTCACTCCTCAATGTCACTCCTCATTGTCACTACTTCATGTCACTCCTCCATGTTGCTACACCAACTCAATCCTCCTTTACACTCTTTCATGTCCACTCCTCTATATCGCTCCTCCATGTCCCTCCTCCATGTCACTCCTCCATGTCATTCCTCTCTCCATGTCACTCCTCCATGTATCTCCTCCATGTCGCAACTTTATGTCACTCCTCCATGTCACTCTTCCATGTCGCTACACAAACTCACTCCTCATGTTACTACTCTATGTCGCGACTTCCATGTCACACCTCCATGTCGCTACTCCAACACACTCCTCAATGTCACTCCTCCATGGTCACTACCTCCATGTCACTCCTCCATGTAACTCATCTATGTCCCTCCGCCATGTCACTTTACCAACTCAATCCTTCTTGTCACTCCTCCATGTCACTCATCCATGTCACTTCTATATGTCTTTCATGTCACTCGTCCATGTCCCTCCTCCATGTCACTCCTCCACGTCACTCATCTATGTCACTCCTCCATGTCACACCTCCATATCACTCCACCATGTCGTTATTCCATGTGACTCCTCCATGTCGCTAGACCAACTCATTACTCATGTCACTCCTCCATGTCCGCTACTCCATGTCACTCCTCCATGTCGCTACTTCCAACTCAACCCTCCTTGTCACTCCTCCATGTCACACCTCCATGTCACTCCTCCATGTCGCTACACACCAACTCATTCCTCATGTCACTCCTCCATGTCGCTACTCCATGTCACTCCTTCATGTTGCTACACCAACTCAAACATCCTTGTAACTCCTCCATGTCACTCATCCATGTCATTCCACCATGTCACTCATTTAATGTCACTCCTCCAATTCACTCCTCCATGTAATCTCTATATGTCTTCCATGTCAAGCCTCCATATCGGCTCCTCCATGTCCCTCCTCCATGTCACTCCTCCATGTCATTCATCCATTTCACTCCTCCATGTATCTCCTCCATGTCGCTACTTCTATGTCACTCCTCCATGTCGCTACACAAACTCACTCCTCATGTTAATACTCTATGTCGCTACTCCATGTCGCTCTAACAACTCACTTCTCCATGTCACTCCACCTTTTCACTCCTCCGTTTTGCTCCTCCACATCAATCCTCTATGTAACTCCTCCATGTCACTCCTCCAGGTAACTCCTCCATGTCTCTCCTCCATATCGCTCTAACAACTCACTCCTCCATGTCACTCCACCATTTCACTCCTCCATGTCACTCCTCCAGGTCACTCCTCCATGTCAATACTCAAAGTCACTCCTCCATGTCACGACACCAACTCACTCCTCAATGTCTCTCCTCCATGTCACTACTTCATGTCACTCCTCCATGTAGCTACTCCATGTGACTCCTCCATGTCGCTCCACCAACTCAGTCCTCCACGTCGCTCCTCCATGTTGCTCTTCCATGTCACTCCTCCATGTAACTCATCTATGTCCCTCCGCCATGTCACTACAACCAACTCAATCCTTCTTGTCACTCCTCCATGTCACTCATCCATGTCACTTCTATATGTCTTCCATGTCACTCCTCCAAGTCACTACTCCATGTCATTCCTCCATGTCACTCCTCCGTGTTGCTCCTCCACATCAATCCTCCATGTCACTCCTCCATGTCACTACCTCCATTTCGCTACACAAACTCACTCCTCATGTTACTACTCTATGTTGCTAATCCATGTCGCTCTAACAACTCACTCTTCCATGTCACTCCACCATTTCACTCCTCCGTATTGCTCCTCCACATCAATCCTTTATGTCACTCCTCCATGTCACTCCTCCATGTTTCTCCTCCATGTCGCTCTAACAACTCACTCCTCCATGTCGCTATTCCATGTGACTCCTCCATGTCGCTCCACCAACTCCTTCCTCCATGTTACTGATCCTTGTCACTCCTCCATGTCAATCCTTTATGTCACTCCTCCAAGTTACTCCTCCATGTCACTCTTCCATGTCTCTCCTCCACGTCACTCCTCTATGTCACTCCTCCATGTCACTCCTCCATGTCACTCCTCCATGTCTCTCCTCCATGTCGCTCTAAACAACTCACTCCTCCATGTCACTCCACCATTTCACTCCTCCATGTCACTCCTCCATGTCACTCTTCCATGTCGCTACTCAACGTCACTCCTCCATGTCTCTACACCAACTCACCCCTCACTGTCACTCCTCCATGTCACTACTACATGTCACTCCTCCATGTCACAACACAAACTCAACCCTCCTCGTCACTCCTCCATGTCACTCATCCATGTCATTCCTCCATGTCACTCCTTTATGTCACTCCTCCAATTCACTCCTCCATGTCACCTCTATATGTCTTACATGTCACTCCTCCATGTCAATCCTCCATGTCACTACTCCATGTCACTCCTCCATGTCGCTCCTCTGTGTTGCTCCTCCATGTCACTTCTCCAAGTCACTACTCCATGTCTCTCCTCCATGTCACTACTCCATGTCACTCCTCCATGTCGCTCCTCCGTGTTGCTCCTCCACATCAATCCTCTATGTCACTCCTCCATTTCACTCCTCCATGTAACTCCTCCATGTCGCTATTCCATGTCAGTCCTCCATGTCACTACACCAACTCACTCTCCGATGTTACTCCTCCATGTCGCTACTCCATGTGACTCCTCCATGTCAATACACCAACTCAAACCTCTTTGTCCATCCTGCATGTCACTACACTAACTCACTCTTCCATGTCACTTCTCCATGTCGCTTTCTCCATGTCACTCCTCCATGTCAATACACCAACTCAAACCTCTTTGTCCATCCTCCATGTCGCTACACCAACTCACTCTTCCATGTCACTTCTCCATGTTGCTCCTCCATGTCACTCCTCCATGTCACTCCTCCATGTCGCTACTCTATGTCACTCCTCCATGTCACTTCTCCATGTCTCTCCTCCATGTCGCTCTTACAACTCCTTCCTACATGTCACTCCACAATTTCAATACTCCATGTCGCTACTCAAAGTCATTCCTCCATGTTACTACACCAACTCACTCCTCAATGTCACTCCTCCATATCCCTCCTCCATTTCTCTCCTCCATGTCGCTATAACAACTCACTCCTCCATGTCACTCCACCATTTCACTCCTCCATGTCAATCCTCCATGTCACTCCTCCATGTTCCTACAAGAACTCAATCCTCCTTTTCACTCCTCCATGTCACTCCTCCATGTCAACCCTTTATATTACTCCTCCATGTTACTCCTCTATGTCAATCCTTTATGTCACTCTTCCAAGTCATTCCTCCATGTCTCTCCACCATTTCACTCCTCCATGACACTCCTCCAGGTTACTCCTCCATGTCGCTACTCAAAGTCACTCCTCCATGTCACTACACCAACTCACTCTTCCATGTCACTACTTCATGTCATTCCTCCATGTCACGACTCCATGTGACTCCTCCATGTCGCTCCACCAACTCACTCGTCCATGTCGCTCCTCCATGTTGCTCTTCCATGTCACTTCTCCATGTCTCTCCTCCATGTCGCTCTTACAACTTCCTCCTACATGTCACTCCACAATTTCAATCCTCCATGTCGCTACTCAAAGTCATTCCTCCATGTTACTACACCAACTCACTCCTCCATGTCACTCCACCATTTCACTCCTCCATGTCAATCCTCCAGGTCACTCCTCCATGTCACTACTCAAAGTCACTCCTTCATGTCCCTACACCAACTCACTCCTCAATGTCACTCCTCAATGTCACTACTTCATGTCACTCCTCCATGTCGCTACACAAACTCAATCCTCCTTTACACTCTTTGATGTCACTCCTCCATATCGCTCCTCCATGTCTCTCCTCCATGTCACTCCTCCATGTCATTCCTCCATGTCACTCCTCCATGTTTCTCCTCCATGTCGCTACTCTATATCACTCCTCCATGTCACCCCTCCATGTCACTCCTCCATGTTGCTACACAAACTCACTCCTCATGTTACTACTCTATGTCGCTACTCCATGTCACTCCTCCATGTCGCTACACCAACTCACTCCTCAAAGTAACTCCTCCATGTCACTACTTCTTGTCACTCCTCCATGTCACTCATCCATGTCATTCCTCCATGTCACTCCTTTATGTCACTCCTCCATGTCAGTCCTCCATGTCACTTCTCCATGTCTCTCCTCCACGTCACTCCTCTATGTCACTCCTCCATGTCACTCCTCCATGTCACTCCTCCATGTTTGTCCTCCATGTCGCTATAACAACTCACTCCTCCATGTTACTCCACCATTTCACTCCGCCATGTCACTCCACCATATCAACCCTCCTTCCTGATCAACCCTGTCACATCTCCAAGTCACTCCTCCATGTTCCTCTTCCATGTCACTACTCCTTGTCGCTATTCCATGTCACTCCTCCATATCGCTACACAAACTCACTCCTCATGTCACTCATCCATGTCACTCCTTCATGTCACTCTTCCAATTCACTCACCCATGTCCCTCCGCAATGTCACTCCACCATATCAACCATCCTTGGTTATCTGCCCTGTCACTTCTCCATGTCACTCCTCTATGTCACTCCTCCATGTCACTCCTCCATGTCACTCCTCCAGGTCACTCCTCCATGTCGCTACTCAAAGTCACTCATCCATATCACACCTCCATGTCAATCCTCCATGTCGCTACACCAACTCATTCCTCATGTCACTCCTCCATGTCGTTACTCCAAGTCACTCCTCCATGTTGCTACACCAACTCAACCCTCTTTGTAACTCCTCCATGTCACTCATCCTTGTCATTCCTCCATGTCACTCATTTATGTCACTCCTCCAATTCACACCTAAATGTCATCTCTATATGTCTTCCTTGTCACTCCTTCATGTCCATCCTCCATGTCACTACTCCATGTCACTCCTCCATGTTGCTCCTCCGTGTTGCTCCTCCATGTCACTCCTCCAAGTCACTCACCCATGTCCCTCCACTATGTCACTCCACCATATCAACCCTACTTCCTGATCAACCCTGTCACTTCTCCAAGTCACTCCTCCATGTCCCTCCTCCATGTCACTACTCCATGTCACTCCTCCATGTCGCTCCTACGTGTTGCTCCTCCATGTCAATCCTCCAAGTCACTCCTCCATGTCCCTCCTCCACATCAATCCTCTATGTCACTCCTCCATGTTGCTCCTCCAAGTCACTCCTCCATGTAACTCCTACATGTAGCTACTCCATGTCACTACTCCATGTCACTCCTCCATGTCGCTCCTCCGTGTTGCTCCTCCAAGTCACTCCTCCATGTCACTCCTCCATGTCACTCTTACAAGTCACTCACCCATGTCCCTCCACAATGTCACTCCACCATATCAACCCTCCTTGGTTATCCGCCCTGTCACTTCTCCAAGTCACTCCTCCATGTCCATCCTCCATGTCACTACTCCATGTTGCTATTCCAAGTTACTCCTCCATGTTGCTCCTCCATGTTGCTCCTCCATGTCACTCCTCCATGTCACTCATCCATGTCACTCCTCTATGTCCCTCCGCCATGTCACTATACCAACTCAATCCTTCTTGTCACTCCTCCATGTCACTCATCCATGTCACTTCTCCATGTCTCTCCTCCATGTCGCTCTAACAACTCACTCCTCCATGTCACTCCACCATTTCACTCCTCCATGTCACTCGTTTATGTCACTCCTCCATGTCGCTTCCTCCATGTTGCTCCTCCGTGTCACTCCTCCATGTCACTCATCCATGTCCCTCCACCATGTCACTCATCCATGTCATTCTTCATGTCACTGCTTCATGTCACTCCTCCAATTCACTCCTCCATGTCACTCCTCCATGTCACTCATCCATGTCCCTTCGCCATTTCACTCCACCCTATCAATCTCCCTTAGTGATCCGACCTGTCACTTCTCCATGTCACTCTTCCATATCTCTCCTCCACGTCACTCCTCTATGTCACTCCTCCATGTCACTCCTCCATGTCAGTCCTCCGTGTTGCTCCTCCATGTCACTCCTCCAAGTCACTCACCCATGTCCCTTCACGATGTCACTCCACCATATCAACGCTCCTTCCTGATCAACCCTGTCACTTCTCCAAGTCACTCCTCCATGTCCCTCCTCCATGTCACTACTCCATGTCACTCCTCCATGTCACTCCTCCGTGTTGCTTCTCCACATCAATCCTCTATGTCACTCCTACATGTCACTCCTCCATGTCACTCCTCCATTTCGCTACACAAACTCACTCCTCATGTTACTACTCTATGTCGCTAATCCATGTCGCTCTAACAACTCACTCCTCCATGTCACTCCACCATTTCACTCCTCCGTATTGCTCCTCCACATCAATCCTCTATGTCACTCCTCCATGTCACTCCTCCATGTCGCTCTAACAACTCACTCCTCCATGTCACTCCTCCATGTCGCTAATCCATGTGACTCCTCCATGTCGCTCCACCAAATCCTTCCTCCATGTTACTCCTCCTTGTCACTCCTCCATGTCACTCCTTTATGTCACTCCTCCAAGTTACTCCTCCATGTCACTCCACCATTTCACTCCTCCATGTCACTCCTCCAGGTCACTCCTCCATGTCGCTACTCAACGTAACTCCTCCATGTCTCTACACCAACTCACTCCTCCATGTCACTCGTTTATGTCACTCCTCCATGTCGCTCCTCCATGTTGCTCCTCCGTGTCACTCCTCCATGTCACTCATCCATGTCCCTCCACCATGTCACTCATCCATGTCATTCTTCATGTCACTCCTTCATGTCACTCCTCCAATTCACTCCTCCATGTCACTCCTCCATGTCACTCATCCATGTCCCTTCGCCATTTCACTCCACCCTATCAATCTCCCTTAGTGATCCGACCTGTCACTTCTCCATGTCACTCTTCCATATCTCTCCTCCACGTCACTCCTCTATGTCACTCCTCCATGTCACTCCTCCATGTCAGTCCTCCGTGTTGCTCCTCCATGTCACTCCTCCAAGTCACTCACCCATTTCCCTTCACGATGTCACTCCACCATATCAACGCTCCTTCCTGATCAACCCTGTCACTTCTCCAAGTCACTCCTCCATGTCCCTCCTCCATGTCACTACTCCATGTCACTCCTCCATGTCACTCCTCCGTGTTGCTTCTCCACATCAATCCTCTATGTCACTCCTACATGTCACTCCTCCATGTCACTCCTCCATTTCGCTACACAAACTCACTCCTCATGTTACTACTCTATGTCGCTAATCCATGTCGCTCTAACAACTCACTCCTCCATGTCACTCCACCATTTCACTCCTCCGTATTGCTCCTCCACATCAATCCTCTATGTCACTCCTCCATGTCGCTCTAACAACTCATTCCTCCATGTCACTCCTCCATGTCGCTAATCCATGTGACTCCTCCATGTCGCTCCACCAACTCCTTCCTCCATGTTACTCCTCCTTGTCACTCCTCCATGTCACTCCTTTATGTCACTCCTCCAAGTTACTCCTCCATGTCACTCCTCCATGTCGCTACTCAACGTAACTCCTCCATGTCTCTACACCAACTCACTCCTCAATGTCACTCCTCCATGTCACTACTTCATGTCACTCTTCCATGTCGCTACTCCATGTGACTCCTCCATGTCTCTCCACCAACTCAGTCCTCCACGTCGCTCCTCCATGTTGCTCTTACATGTCACTCCTCCATGTAACTCATCTATGTCCCTCCGCCATGTCACTACACCAACTCAATCCTTCTTGTCACTCCTCCATGTCACACCTCCATGTCACTCCACCATGTCGTTATTCCATGTGACTCCTCCATGTCGCTACACCAACTCATTACTCATGTCACTCCTCCATGTCGCTACTCCATGTCACTCCTCCATGTCGCTACTCCAACTCAACCCTCCTTGTCACTCCTCCATGTCACACCTCCATGTCACTCCTCCATGTCGCTACACCAACTCATTCCTCATGTCACACCTCCATGTCGCTACTCCATGTCACTCCTCCATGTTGATACACCAACTCAAACCTCCTTGTAACTCCTCCATGTCACTCATCCATGTCATTCCTCCATGTCACTCATTTATGTCACTCCTCCAATTCACTCCTCCATGTATTCTCTATATGTCTTCCATGTCATTCCTCCATATCGCTCCTCCATGTCCCTCCTCCATGTAACTCCTCCATGTCATTCATCCATGTCACTCCTTCATGTCACTCCTCCCCAGGTCACTCCTCCATGTCTCTCCTCCATATTGCTCTAAAAACTCACTCCTCCATGTCACTCCACCATTTCACTCCTCCATGTCACTCCTCCAGGTCACTCCTCCATGTCAATACTCAAAGTCACTCCTCCATGTAACGACACCAACTCACTCCTCACTGTCACTCCTCCATGTCACTACTACATGTCACTCCTCCATGTCACAACACAAACTCAAACAACCTCGTCACTCCTCCATGTCACTCATCCATGTCATTCCTCCATGTCACTCATTTATGTCACTCCTCCAATTCACTCCTCCATGTCACCTCTATATGTCTTACATGTCACTCCTCCATGTCAATCCTCCATGTCACTACTCCATGTCACTCCTCCATGTCGCTCCTCTGTGTTGCTCCTCCATGTCACTTCTCCAAATCACTACTCCATGTCCCTCCTCCATGTCACTACTCCATGTCACTCCTCCATGTCGCTCCTCCGTGTTGCTCCTCCACATCAATCCTCTATGTCACTCCTCCATTTCACTCCTCCATGTAACTCCTCCATGTCGCTATTCCATGTCAGTCCTCCATGTCACTACACCAACTCACTCTCCGATGTTACTCCTCCATGTCGCTACTCCATGTGACTCCTCCATGTCAATACACCAACTCAAACCACTTTGTCCATCCTCCATGTCGCTACACCAACTCACTCTTCCATGTCACTTCTCCGTGTTGCTCCTCCATGTCACTCCTCCATGTCGCTACTCTATGTCACTCCTCCATGTCGCTACACCAACTCAATTCTCCTTTTCACTCCTCCTTGTCACTCCTCCATATCAACCCTTTATGTTACTCCTCCATGTCACTCCTCCAAGTCACTCCTCCATGTCACTCCACCATTTCACTCCTCCATGTCACTCCTCCAGGTCACTCCTCCATGTCGCTACTCAAAGTCACTCTTCCATGTCACTACACCAACTCACTCCTCAATGTCACTCCTCCATGTCACTCCTCCATGTAATTCATGTATGTCCCTCCGCCATGTCACTACACCAACTCAATCCTTCTTGTCACTCCTCCATGTCACTTCTATATGTCTTCCATGTCACTCCTCCATGTTCCTCCTCCATGTCACTCCTCCACATCACTCCTCTATGTCACTCCTCCATGTCACACCTCCATGTCACTCCTCCAAGTCGCTACACCAACTCATTCCTCATGTCACTCCTCCATGTCGCTACTCCATGTCACTCCTCCATGTCGCTACACCAACTCAACCCTCCTTGTAACTCCTCCATGTCACTCATCCATGTCATTCCTCCATGTCACTCGTTTATGTCACTCCTCCAATTCACTCACCCATGTCCCTCCGCGATGTCACTCCACCATATAAACCCTCCTTGGTTATCCGCCCTGTCACTTCTCCATGTCACTCCTCCACGTCGCTCCTCTATGTCACTCCTCCAAGTCACACCTCCATGTCACTCCTCCATGTCGCTACACCAACTCACTCCTCAATGTCACTCCTCAATGTCACTACTTCATGTCACTCCTCCATGTTGCTACACAAACTCAATCCTCCTTTACACTCTTTCTTGTCATTCCTCTATATCGCTCCTCCATGTCCCTCCTCCATGTCACTCCTCCATGTCATTCCTCCATGTCACTCCTCCATGTATCTCCTCCATGTCGCTACTCTATGTCACTCATCCATGTCACTCCTCCATGTCGCTACACAAACTCACTCCACATGTTACTACTCTATGTCGCTACTCCATGTCACACCTCCATGTCGCTACACCAACACACTCCTCAATGTCACTCCTCCATGTCAATGCTTCTTGTCACTCCTCCATGTCATTCCTCCATGTCACTCCTTTAAGTCAGTACTCCAATTCACTCCTCCATGTCACCTCTATATGTCTTCCATGTCACTCCTCCATGTCCATCCTCCATGTCACTACTCCATGTCACTCCTCAATGTCGCTCCTCCGTGTTGCTCCTCCTTGTCACTCCTCCAAGTCACTCACCCATGTCCCTCAACGATGTCACTCCACCATATCAACCCTCCTTCCTGATCATGCCTGTCACTTCTCCAAGTCACTCCTCCATGTCCATCCTCCATGTCACTACTCCACATCAATCCTCTATGTCACTCCTCCATGTCACTCCTCCATGTAACTCATCTATGTCCCTCTGCCATGTCACTATAGCAACTCAATCCTTCTTGTCACTCCTCCATGTCACTCATCCATGTCACTTCTCCATGTCTCTCCTCCATGTCCCTCCGCCATTTCACTCCACCCTATCAATCTCCCTTAGTTATCCGACCTGTCACTTCTTCATGTTACTCTTCCATGTCTCTCCTCCAGGTCACTCCTCTATGTCACTCCTCCATGTCACTCCTCCATGTCACTCCTCCATGTCTCTCCTCCATGTCGCTCTAACAACTCACTCCTCAATGTCACTCCACCATTTCACTCCTCCATGTCACTCCTCCAGGTCACTCCTCCATGTCGCTATTTCAAGTTACTCCTACATGTTGCTCCTCTATGTTGCTCCTCCATGTCACTCCTCCAAGTCACTCACCCATGTCCCTCCATGATGTCACTCCACCATATCAACCCTCCGTGGTTATCCGCCCTGTCACTTCTCCATGTCACTCTTCCATGTCTCTCCTCCACATCACTCCTCTATGTCACTCCTCCATGTCACTCTTCCATGTCATTACCTCCATGTCTCTCCTCCATGTCGCTCTAACAACTCACTCCTCCATGTCACTCCACCATTTCACTCCTCCATGTCACTCTTCCAGATCACTCCTCCATGTCGCTACTCAAAGTCACTCCTCCATGTCACTCATCCATGTCATTCCTCCATGTCACTCCTCCATGTCACTCCTCCATGTCCATCCTCCATGTCACTCCTCCAAGTCACTCACCCATGTCCCTACACGATGTCACTCCACCATATCAACCCTCCTTCCTGATCAACCCTGTCCCTTCTCCAAGTCACTCATTCATGTCCATCATCCATGTCACTACTACACATCAATCCTCTAAGTCACTCCTCCATGTCCGTTCTCCATGTCACTACTCCATGTCACTCCTCCATGTTGCTCCTCCGTTTTGCTCCTCCATGTCACTCCTCCAAGTCACTCACCCATGTCCCTACACGATGTCACTCCACCATATCAACCCTCCTTCCTGATCAACCCTGTCACTTCTCCAAGTCACTCCTCCATGTCCCTCCTCCATGTCACTACTCCATGTCACTCCTCCATGTCGCTCCTCCGTGTAGCTCCTCCACATCAATCCTCTATTTCACTCCTCCATGTTGCTCCTCCAAGTCATTCCTCCATGTAACTTCCACATGTAGCTACTCCATGTCACTACTCCGTGTCACTCCTCAATGTTGCTACACCAACTCAAACCTCTTTGTCACTACTCCATGTCACTCATCCGTGTCATTCCTCCATGTCACTCGTTTATGTCACTCCTCCAATTCACTCCTCCATGTCATCTCTATATGTCTTCCATGTCACTCCTCCATGTCCATCCTCCATGTCACTACTCCATGTCACTCCCTCCATGTTGCTCCTCCGTGTTGCTCCTCCATGTCACTCCTCCAAGTCACTCACCCATGTCCCTCCACTATGTCACTCCACCATATCAACCCTACTTCCTGATCAACCCTGTCACTTCTCCAAGTCACTCTTCCATGTCCCTTCACCATGTCACTGCTCCATGTCACTCCTCCATGTCGCTCCTCCGTGTTGCTCCTCTACATCAATCCTCTATGTCACTCCTCCATGTTGCTTCTCCAAGTCACTCCTCCATGTAACTCCTACATGTAGCTACTCCATGTCACTACTCCATGTCACTCCTCCATGTCGCTCCTCCATGTTGCTCTTCCAAGTCACTCCTCCATGTAACTCCTCCATGTAGCTACTCCATGTCACTCCTCCATGTCGCTACACAAACTCACTCCTCATGTCACTCCTCCATGTCACTCCTCCAAGTCACTCACCCATGTCCCTCCGCAATGTCACTCCACCATATCAACCCTCCTTGGTTATCCGCCCTGTCACTTCTCCAAGTTACTCCTCCATGTCCATCCTCCATGTTGCTCCTCCATGTAGCTCCTCCATGTCACTCCTCCATGTCACTCATCCATGTCACACCTCTATGTCACTCCTCCACTTCACTCCTCTAAGTCACTCGTCCATGTCACTCCTCCATGTAACTCCTCCATGTAGCTACTCCATGTCACTCCTCCAAGTTACTTATCCAAGTCACTCATCCATGTCCCTCCGCAATGTCACTACTCCTTGTCGCTATTCCATGTAACTCCTCCATGTCGCTACACAAACTCACTCCTCATGTCACTCCTCCATGTCACTCCTCCATGTCTCTCCTCTATGTCGCTATAACAACTCACTCCTTCATGTCACTCCACCATTTCACTCCTCCATGTCACTCCTCCAGGTCACTCCTCCATGTCGCTACTCAAAGTCACTACTCCATGTCACTCCTCCATGTCGCTATTCTAAGTTACTCCTCCATGTTGCTCCTCCATGTTGCTCCTCCATTTCACTCCTCCATGTTACTCATCCATGTCACTCCTCCAAGTCACTCACCCATGTCCCTCCGCGATGTCACTCCGCCATATCAACCCTCCTTGGTTATCCGCCCTGTCACTTCTCCCATGTCACTCCTCCATGTAACTCCTACATGTAGCTAATCCATGTCACTAATACATGTCACTCCTCCATGTCGCTCCTCCGTGTTGCTCCTCCAAGTCACTCCTCCATGTAACTCCTCCATGTAGCTACTCCATGTCACTCCTCCATGTCACTCCTCCATGTCACTCTTACAAGTCACTCACCCATGTCCCTCCGCAATGTCACTCCACCATATCAACCCTCCTTGGTTATCCGCCCTGTCACTTCTCCAAGTCACTCCTCCATGTCCATCCCCCATGTCACTACTCCATGTTGCTATTCCAAGTTACTCCTCCATGTTGCTCCTCCATGTTGCTCCTCCATGTCACTCCTCCATGTCACTCATCCATGTCACTAATCTATGTCACTCCTCCATGTCACTCCTCTATGTCACTCGTCCATGTCACTCCTCCATGTAACTCCTCCATGTAGCTACTCCATGTCACTCCTCCAATTCACTCATCCAAGTCACTCATCCATGTCCCTCCGCCATGTCACTACTCCTTGTCGCTATTCCATGTAACTCCTCCATGTCGCTACTCCATGTCACTCCTCCATGTCACTCCTCCAAGTCACTCACCCTTGTCCCTCCGCGATGTTACTCCACCATATCAACCCTCCTTCCTGATCATGCCTGTCACTTCTCCAAGTCACTCCTCCATGTCCACCCTCCATGTCACTACTCCACATCAATCCTCTATGTCACTCCTCCATGTCACTCCTCCATGTAACTCATCTATGTCCCTCCACCATGTCACTATACCAACTCAATCCTTCTTGTCACTCCTCCATGTCACTCATCAATGTCACTTCTCCATGTCTCTCCTCCATGTCGCTCTAACAACTCACTCCTCCATGTCACTCCACCATTTCACTCCTCCATGTCACTCCTCCAGGTCACTCCTCCATGTCGCTACTCAAAGTCACTGCTCCATGTCATTCTTCCATGTCACTCGTTTATGTCACTCCTCCATGTCGCTCCTCCATGTTGCTCCTCCGTGTAACTCCTCCATGTCTCTCCTCCATGTCGCTCTAACAACTCACTCCTCCATGTCACTCCACCATTTCACTCCTCCATGTCACTCCTCCAGGTCACTTCTCCATGTCGCTACTCAAAGTCACTCCTCCATGTCACTCCTCCATGTAGCTATTCCAAGTTACTCCTACATGTTGCTACTCCATGTCACTCCTCCATGTCACTCATCCATGTCACTCCTCCAAGTCACTCACCCATGTCCCTCCGCAATGTCACTCCACCATATCAACCCTCCTTGGTTATCCGCCCTGTCACTTCTCCATGTGACTCTTCCATGTCTCTCCTCCGCATCACTCCTCTATGTCACTCCTCCATTTCACTCCTCCATGTCACTCCTCCAGGTCACTCCTCCATGTCAATCCTTTATGTCACTCCTCCAAATTACTCCTCCATGTCAATCCTTTATGTCACTCCTCCAAGTTACTCCTCCATGTCACTCCACCATTTCACTGCTCCATGTCACTCCTCCAGGTCACTCCTCCATGTCGCTACTCTATGTCACTCCTCCATGTCGCTCCACCAACTCAGTCCTCCACGTCGCTCCTCCATGTTGCTCTTCCATGTCACTCCTCCATGTAACTCATCTATGTCCCTCCGCCATGTCACTACACCAACTCAATCCTTCTTGTCACTCCTCCATGTCACTCATCCATGTCCCTCCGCCATTTCACTCCACCCTATCAATCTCCCTTAGTGATCCGACCTGTCACTTCTCCATGTCACTCTTCCATGTCTCTCCTCCACGTCACTCCTCTATGTCACTCCTCCATGTCTCTCCTCCATGTTGCTCTAACAACTCACTCCTCCATATCACTCCACCATTTCACTCTTCCATGTCACTTCTCCAGGTCACTCCTCCATGTCGCTACTCAAAGTCACTCCTCCATGTCACTCATCCATGTCATTCCTCCATGTCACTCGTTTATGTCACTCCTCCAATTCACTCCTCCATGTCACCTCTATATGTCTTTGATGTCACTGCTCCATGTCCATCCTCCATGTCACTACTCCAATTCACTCCTCCGTATTGATCCTCCTTGTTGCTCCTCTACATCAATCCTCTATGTCACTCCTCCATGTTGCTCCTCCAAGTCACTCCTCCATGTAACTCCTACATGAAGCTACTCCATGTCACTACTCCATGTCACTCCTCCATGTCACTCCTCCATGTCACTCATCCATGTCCCTCCTGCATGTCACTCCATCCTATCAATCTTCCTTGGTGATCCGACCTGTCACTTCTCCATGTCACTCTTCCATGTCTCTTCTCCACGTCACTCCACCATTTCACTCCTCATGTCACTCCTCCAGGTCACTCCTCCATGTCGCTACTCAAAGTCACTCCTCCATATCAATACACCAACTCACTCCTCAATGTCACTCCTCCATGTCACTACTTCATGTCACTCCTCCATGTCACAACACAAACACAACCCTCCTTGGCACTCCTCCATGTCACTCATCCATGTCAATCCTCCATGTCACTCCTTTATGTCACTCCTCCAATTCACTCCTCCATGGCACTCCTCCATGTCACTCCTCCATGTCACTACACCAACTCACTCCTCAATGTCACTCCTCAATGTCACTACTTCATGTCACTCCTCCATGTCGCCACACAAACTCAACCCTCCTTTACACTCTTTCTTGTCACTCCTCCATATCGCTCCTCCATGTCCCTCCTCCATGTCACTCCTCCATGTCATTCCTCCATGTCACTCCTCCATGTATCTCCTCCATGTCGCTACTCTATGTCACACCTCCATTTCACTCCTCCATTTCACTTCTCCATGTCGCTACACAAAATCACTCCTCATGTTACTACTCTATGTCGCTACTCCATGTCACTCCTCCATGTCGCTACACCAACTCACTCCTCAATGTCACTCTTCCATGTCACTACTTCTTGTCACTCCTCCATATCACTCATCCATGTCATTCCTCCATGTCACTCCTTTATGTCAGAACTCCAATTCACTCCTCCATGTCGCTCTAACAACTCACTCCTCCATGTCACTCCACCATTTCACTTCTCCATGTCACTCCTCAAAGTCACTCCTCCATGTCGCTACACCAACTCACTCCTCAATGTCACTACTTCATGTCACTCCTCCATGTTGCTACACAAACTCAATCCTCCTTTACACTCTTTCTTGTCACTCCTCTATATCGCTCCTCCATGTCCCTCCTCCATGTCACTCCTCCATGTCATTCCTCCATGTAACTCCTCCATGTATCTCCTCCATGTCGCTACTCTATGTCACTCCTCCATGTCACTCCTCCATGTCGCTACACAAACTCACTCCACATGTTACTTCTCTATGTAGCTACTCCATGTCACACCTCCATGTCGCTACACCAACACACTCCTCAATGTCACTCCTCCATGTCGCCACAAAAAACTCACTCCTCATGTTACTATTCTTTGTCGCTACTCCATGTCACTCCTCCATGTCGCTACACCAACTCACTCCTCAATGTCACTCCTCCATGTCACTACTTCTTCTCACTCCTCCATGTCACTCATCCATGTCATTCCTCCATTTCTCTCCTCCATGTCGCTATAACAACTCACTCCTCCATGTCACTCCTCCAGGTCACTCCTCCATGTCGCTACTCAAAGTCACTCCTCCATGTCACTACACCAACTCACTCCTCAATGTCACTCCTCAATGTCACTACTTCATGTCAATCCTCCATGTCACTCCTTCATTTCTCTCCTCCATGTCGCTATAACAACTAACTCCTCCATGTCACTCCTCCAGGTCATTCCTCCATGTCACTCCTCCATGTATCTCCTCCATGTCGCTACTCTATGTCACTCCTCCATGTCGCTACACCAACTCACTCCTTAATGTCACTCCTCCATGTCACTACTTCTTGTCACTCCTCCATGTCAATCACCCATGTCATTCCTCCATGTCACTCCTTTATGTCACAACTCCAATTCACTCCTTTATTTCACCTCTATATGTCTTCCAAGTCACTCCTCCATGTCGCTCCTCTGTGTTGCTCATCATTGTCACTCCTCCAAGTCACTCCTTCATGTCGCTCCTCCGTGTCATTCCTCCATGTCACTCATCTATGTCCCTCCGCCATGTCACTACACCAACTCAATCCTTTTTGTCACTCCTCCATGTCACTCCTCCATGTCGCTACACCAACTCACTCTTCCATGTCACTTCTCCGTGTTGCTCCTCCATGTCACTCCTCCATGTCGCTACTCTATGTCACTCCTCCATGTCGCTACACCAACTCAATCCTCCTTTTCACTCCTCCATGTCGCTCCTCCATGTTGCTCCTCCATGTCATTCCTCCATGTCACTCATCTATGTCCCTCCGCCATGTCACTACACCAACTCAATCCTTTTTGTCACTCCTCCATGTCACTCCTCCATGTCGTTATTCCATGTCACTCCTCCATGTCGCTACACAAACTCACTCCTCATGTTACTACTCTATGTCGCTACTCCATGTCACTCCTCCATGTCGCTACAACAACTCACTCCTCAATGTCACTCCTCCATGTCACTACTTCTTGTCACTCCTCCATGTCACTCATCCATGTCATTCATCCATGTCACTCCTTTATGTCACAACTCCAATTCACTCCTCCATGTCCATCCTCCATGTCACTACTCCATATCAAACCTCTATGTCACTCCTCCATGTCGCTCTAACAACTCACTCCTCCATGTCACCCCCCCATTTCACTCCTCCATGTCACTCCTCCAGGTCACTCCTCCATGTCGCTACTCAAAGTCACTCCTCCATGTCACGACACCAACTCAAACCTTCTTGTCACTCCTCCATGTCACTACTTATTGTCACTTCTCCATGTCGCTACTCCATGTGACTCCTCCATGTCGCTCCACCAACTCACTCCTCCACGTCGCTCCTCCATGTTGCTCCTCCATGTTGCTCCTCCATGTCACTCTTCCATGTCACTCATCCATGTCACTCTTCCATGTCTCTCCTCCACATCACTCCTCTATGTCACTCCTCCATTTCACTCCTCCATGTCACTACCTCCATGTCTCTCCTCCATGTCGCTCTAACAACTCACTCCTCCATGTCACTCCACCATTTCACTCCTCCATGTCACTCCTCCAGATCACTCCTCCATGTCGCTACTCAAAGTCACTCCTCCATGTCACTCATCCATGTCATTCCTCCATGTCACTCCTCCATGTCATTCCTCCATATCCATCCTCCATGTCACTCCTCCAAGTCACTCAACGATGTCCCTACATGATGTCACTCCACCATATCAACCCTCCTTCCTGATCAACCCTGTCACTTCTCCAAATCACTCCTCCATGTCCCTCCTCCATGTCACTACTCCATGTAACTCCTCCATGTCGCTCCTCCGTGTTGCTCCTCCATATCAATCCTCTATGTCACTCCTCCATGTTGCTCCTCCAAGTCACTCCTCCATGTAACTCCTACATGTAGCTACTCCATGTCACTACTCCATGTCACTCCTCCATGTCGCTACTCCGTGTTGCTCCTCCAAATCACTCCTCCATGTAGCTACTCCATGTCACTCCTCCATGTCGCTACACAAACTCACTCCTCATGTCACTCCTCCATGTCACTCCTCCATGTCACTCCTACAAGTCACTCACCCATGTCCCTCCGCGATGTCACTCCACCATATCAACCCTCCTTGGTTATCCACCCTGTCACTTCTCTAAGTCACTCCTCCATGTCCTTCCTCCATGTCACTACTCCACATCAATCCTCTATGTCACTCCTCCATGTCACTCCTCCATGTTGCTATTCCAAGTTACTCCTCTATGTCACTCCTCCATGTCACTCCTCTATGTCACTCGTCCATGTCACTCCTCTATGTAACTCCTCCATGTAGATACTCCATGTCACTCCTCCAAGTCACTCATCCAAGTCACTCATCCATGTCCCTCCGCCATGTCACTACTCCTTGTCGCTATTCCATGTAACTCCTCCATGTCGCTACAAAAACTCACTCCTCATGTCACTCCTCCATGTAACTCCTCCATATCACTCCTCCAAGTCACTCACCCATGTACCTCCGCGATGTCACTCCTCCATGTCAGTCCTCCATGTCACTTCTCCATGTCTCTCCTCCACGTCACTCCTCTATGTCACTCCTCCATGTCAGTCCTCCATTTCACTTCTCCATGTCTCTCCTCCACGTCACTCCTCTATGTCACTCCTCCATGTCTCTCCTCCATGTCACTCCTCCATGTTTCTCCTCCATGTCGCTATAACAACTCACTCCTCCATGTCAATCCACCATTTCACTCCTCTATGTCACTCCTCCATGTCCTTTCCTCCATGTCACTACTCCATGTCACTCCTCCATGTCGCTCCTCCGTGTTGCTCCTCCACATCAATCCTCAATGTCACTCCTCCATGTTGCTCCTCCAAGTCACTCACCCATGTCCCTCCGCGATGTCACTCCACCATATCAACCCTCCTTGGTTATCCACCCTGTCTCTTCTCCATGTCACTCTTCCATGTCTCTCCTCCACGTCACTCCTCTATTTCAGTCCTCCATGTCAGTCCTTAAAGTCACTCCTCCATGTTACTACACCAACTCACTCCTCAATGTCACTCCTCCATGTCACTCCTCCATTTCTCTCCTCCATGTCGCTATAACAACTCACTCCTCCATGTCACTCCACCATTTCACTCCTCCATGTCACTCCTCCATGTCCATCTTCCATGTCGCTACAACTACTCACTCTTCCATGTCACTCCTCCATGTAGCTCCTCCATGTTGCTCCTCCGTGTCACTCCTCCATAACACTCATCCATGTCCCTCCGCCATGTCACTCCACCTTGTCAATCTTCCTTGGTTATCCACCCTGTCACTTCTCCATGTCACTCTTCCATGTCTATCCTCCACGTCATTCCTTAATGTCACTCCTTCATGTCACTCCTCTATGTCACTCCTCCATGTCTCTACTCCATGTTGCTCTAACAACTCACTCCTCCATGTCACTCCACCATTTCACTCCTTCATGTCACTCCTCCAGGTCACTCCTCCATGTCGCTACTTCATGTCACTCCTCCATGTCGCCACACAAACTCAACCCTCCTTGTCACTCCTCCAAGTCACTTATCCAAGTCACTCATCTATGTCCCTCCGCCATGTCACTACTCCTTGTCGCTATTCCATGTAACTCCTCCATGTCGCTACACAAACTCACTCCTCATGTCACTCCTCCATGTCACTCCTCCATGTCACTCCTCCAAGTCACTCACCCATGTCCCTCCGCGATGTCACTCCACCATATCAACCCTCCTTGGTTATCCGCCCTGTCACTTCTCCATGTCACTCAGCCATGTCTCTCCTCCACGTCACTCCTCTATGTCAGTCCTCCATGTCAGTCCTCCATGTCACTTCTCCATGTCTCTCCTCCACGTCACTCCTCTATGTCACTCCTCCATGTCACTCCTCCATGTCACTCCTCCATGTTTATCCTCCAAGTCACTATAACAACTCATTCCTCCATGTCACTCCTCCATGTCGCTTCTCCATGTGACTACTCCATGTCACTACTTCATGTCACTCCTCCATGTCGCTACTCCATGTAACTCCTCCATGTCACTCCACCAAATCACTACTCCACGTCGCTCCTCCATGTTGCTCTTCCATGTCACTCCTCCATGTAACTCATCTATGTCCCTCCGCCATGTCACTACAATAACTCAGTCCTTCTTGTCACTCCTCCATGTCACTCATCCATGTCACTTCTCCATGTCTCTCCTCCATGTCGCTCTTAAAACTCACTCCTCCATGTCACTCCACCATTTCACTCCTCCATGTCACTCCTCCAGGTTACTCCTCCATGTCGCTACTCAAAGTCACTCTTCCATGTCACTCATCCATGTCATTCCTCCATGTCACTCGTTTATGTCACTCCTCCATGTCACTCATCCATGTCATTCCTCCATGTCACTCCTCCATGTCCATCCTGCATGTCACTACTCCATGTCACTCCTCCATGTTGCTCCTCCGTGTTGCTCCTCCATGTCACTCCTCCAAGTCACTCCTCCATGTCCCTCCTCCATGTCACTACTCCATGTCACTCCTCCATGTCGCTCCTCCGTGTTGCTCCTCCACATCAATCCTCTATGTCACTCCTCCATGTTGCTCCTCCAAGTCACTCCTCCATGTAACTCCTACATGTAGCTACTCCTTGTCACTACTCCATGTCACTCCTCCATGTCGCTCCTCCATGTTGCTCCTCCAAGTCACTCCTCCATGTAGCTACTCCATGTCACTCCACCATGTCGCTACACAAACTCACTCCTCATGTCACTCCTCCATGTCACTCCTCCATGTCACTCCTACAAGTCACTCACCCATGTCCCTCCGCTATGTCACTCCTCCATATCAAACATCCTTGGTTATCCGACCTGTCACTTCTCCAATTCACTCCTCCATGTCACTTCTATATGTCTTCCAAGTCACTCCTCCATGTCCCACCTCCATGTCGCTCCTCCAAGTCAATCCTCCATGTAACTCCTCCATGTAGCTACTCCATGTCACTCCTCCATGTCGCTACACAAACTCACTCCTCATGTCACTCTTCCATGTCACTCCTCCAAGTCACTCACCCATGTCTCTCCGCGATGTCACTCCACCATATCAACGCTCCTTTTTGATCCGCCCTGTCACTTCTCCATGTAATTCCTCCATGTCACTCCACCATTTCACTCCTCCATGTCACTCCTCCAGGTCACTCCTCCATGTCGCTACTCAAAGTAACTCCTCCATGTCACTCCTCCAGGTCACTCCTCCATGTCGCTACTCAAAGTCACTCCTCCAAGTCACTCATCATGTCATTCCTCCATGTCACTTGTTTATGTCACTCCTCCATGTCACTTCTCCATGTCTCTCCTCCATGTCGCTCTAACAACTCACTCCTCCATCTCACTCCACCATTTCACTCCTCCATGTCACTCCTCCATGTCACTCGTGTATGTCACCCCTCCAATTCACTCCTCCATGTCACTTCTATATGTCTTCCATGTCACTCCATGTCCATCTTCCATGTCGCTACACCTACTCACTCTTCCATGTCACTCCTCCATGTTGCTCCTCCATGTTGCTCCTCCGTGTCACTCCTCCATGTCACTCATCCATGTCCCTCCGCCATGTCACTCCAACATATCAATCTTCCTTGGTTATCCGCCCTGTCATTTCTCCATGTCACTCTTCCATGTCTATCCTCCACGTCATTCCTTAATGTCACTCCTCCATGTCACTCCTCTATGTCACTCCTCCATGTCTCTACTCCATGTTGCTCTAACAACTCACTCCTCCATGTCACTCCACCATTTCACTCCTTCATGTCACTCGTCCAGGTCACTCCTCCATGTCGCTCCTTCATGTCACTCCTCCATGTCGCTACACAAACTCAACCCTCCTTGTCACTCCTCCATATCACTCATCCATGTCATTCCTCATGTCACTCCTTTATGTCACTCCTCCAATTCACTCCTCCATGTCCCTCCGCCATGTCACTCCACCCTATCAATCTCCCTTGGTGACCTGGGACCTGCGACCTGTCACTTCTCCATGTCACTCTTCCATGTCGCTACTCCACGTCACTCCTCTATGTCAATCCTCCATTTCACATCTCCATGTCACTCGTTCATTTCTCTCCTCCATGTCGCTATAACAACTCACTCCTCCATGTCACTCCTCCATGTCACTCATCCATGTCATTCCTCCATGTCACTCCTCCATGTCCATCCTCCATGTCACTACTTCATGTCACTCCTCCATGTTGCTTTTCCGTGTTGCTCCTCCATGTCACTCCTCCAAGTCACTCACCCATGTCCCTTCACTATGCCACTCCACCATATCAACCCTACTTCCTGATCAACCCTGTCACTTCTCCAAGTCACTCCTCCATGTCCTTCCTCCATGTAACTACTCCATGTCACTCCTCCATGTCGCTCCTCCGTGTTGCTCCTCCACATATATCCTCTATGTCACTCCTCCATGTTGCTCCTCCAAGTCATTCCTCCATGTAACTCCGACATGTAGCTACTCCATGTCACTACTCCATGTCACTCCTCCATGTCGCTCCTCCGTGTTGCTCCTCCAAGTCACTCCTCCATGTAACTCCTCCATGTAGCTACTCCATGTCACTCCTCCATGTCGCTACACAAACTCACTCCTCCATGTCACTCCTCCAGGTCACTCCTCCATGTCGCTACTCAAAGTCACTCCTCCATGTCACTCCTCCAGGTCACTCTTCCATGTCGCTACTCAAAGTCACTCCTCCATGTCACTCATCCATGTCATTCCTCCATGTCACTCGTTTATGTCACTCCTCCATGTCACTTCTCCATGTCTCTCCTCCATGTCGCTCTAACAACTCACTCCTCCATGTCACTCCACCATTTCACTCCTCCATGTCACTCCTCCAGGTCACTCCTCCATGTCGCTACTCAAAGTCACTCCTCCATGTCACTCAACCATGTCATTCCTCCATGTCACTCGTTTATGTCACCCCTCCAATTCACTCCTCCATGTCACTTTTATATGTCTTCCATGTCACTCCTCCATGTCCATCTTCCATGTCGCTACACCTACTTACTCTTCCATGTCACTCCTCCATGTCTCTACTCCATGTTGCTCTAACAACTCACTTCTCCATGTCACTCTTCCATGTCTATCCTCCACGTCATTCCTTAATGTCACTCCTTCATGTCACTCCTCCAGGTCACTCCTCCATGTCACTCCTCCAAGTCACTCATCCAAGTCACTCATCTATGTCCCTCCGCCATGTCACTACTCCTTGTCGCTATTCCATGTAACTCCTCCATGTCGCTACACAAACTCACTCCTCATGTCACTCCTCCATGTCACTCCTCCATGTCACTCCTCCAAGTCACTCACCCATGTCCCTCCGCGATGTCACTCCACCATATCAACCCTCCTTGGTTATCCGCCCTGTCACTTCTCCATGTCACTCTTCCATGTCTCTCCTCCACGTCACTCCTCTATGTCAGTCCTCCATGTCAGTCCTCCATGTCACTTCTCCATGTCTCTCCTCCACGTCACTCCTCTATGTCACTCCTCCATGTCACTCCTCCATGTCACTCCTCCATGTTTCTCCTCCATGTCGCTATAACAACTCATTCCTCCATGTCACTCCTCCATGTCGCTTCTCCATGTGACTCCTCCATGTCACTACTTCATGTCACTCCTCCATGTCGCTACTCCTTGTAACTCCTCCATGTCGCTCCACCAAATCACTACTCCACGTCGCTCCTCCATGTTGATCTTACATGTCACTCCTCCATGTAACTCATCTATGTCCCTCCGCCATGTCACTACAATAACTCAATCCTTCTTGTCACTCCTCCATATCACTCATCCATGTCACTTCTCCATGTCTCTCCTCCATGTTGCTCTAAAAACTCACTCCTCCATGTCACTCCACCATTTCACTCCTCCATGTCACTCCTCCAGGTTACTCCTCCATGTCGCTACTCAAAGTCACTCCTCCATGTCACTCATCCATGTCATTCCTCCATGTCACTCGTTTATGTCACTCCTCCATGTCACTCATCCATGTCATTCCTCCATGTCACTCCTCCATGTCCATCCTCCATGTCACTACTCCATGTCACTCCTCCATGTTGCTCCTCCGTGTTGCTCCTCCATGTCACTCCTCCAAGTCACTCACCCATGTCCCTCCACTATGTCACTCCACCATATCAACCCTACTTCCTGATCAACCCTGTCACTTCTCCAAGTCACTCCTCCATGTCCCTCCTCCATGTCACTACTCCATGTCACTCCTCCATGTCGCTCCTCCGTGTTGCTCCTCCACATCAATCCTCTATGTCACTCCTCCATGTTGCTCCTCCAAGTCACTCCTCCATGTAACTCCTACATGTAGCTACTCCATGTCACTACTCCATGTCACTCCTCCATGTCGCTCCTCCGTGTTGCTCCTCCAAGTCATTCCTCTATGTAGCTACTCCATGTCACTCCTCTATGTCGCTACACAAACTCACTCCTCATGTCACTCCTCATGTCACTCCTCCATGTCACTCCTCCATGTCACTCCTCCAAGTCACTCACCCATGTCCCAACGCGATGTCACTCCACCATATCAACCCTCCTTGGTTATCCGCCCTGTCACTTCTCCAAGTCACTCCTCCATGTCCATCCTCCATGTCACTACTCCACATCAATCCTCTATGTCACTCCTCCATGTTACTCCTCCATGTTGCTATTCCAAGTTACTCCTCCATGTTGCTCCTCCATGTTGCTCCTCCATGTCACTCCTCCATGTCACTCATCCATGTCATTCCTCCATGTCACTCGTTTTTGTCACTCCTCCATGTCACTCCTCAATGTTTCTCCTCCATGTCGCTATAACAACTGATTCCTCCATGTCACTCCTCAATGTCGCTACTCCACATGACTCCTCCATGTCGCTCCACCAACTCACTACTCCACGTCGCTCCTCCATGTTGCTCTTCCATGTCACTCCTCCATGTAACTCATCTCTGTCCCTCCGCCATGTCACTACAATAACTCAATCCTTCTTGTCACTCCTCCATGTCACTCATCCATGTCACTTCTCCATGTCTCTCCTCCATGTCGTTCTAACAACTCACTCCTCCATGTCACTCCACCATTTCACTCCTCCATGTCACTCCTCCAGGTCACTCCTCCATGTCGCTACTCAAAGTCACTCCTCCATGTCACTCATCCATGTCATTTCTCCATGTCACTCGTTTATGTCACTCCTCCATGTCACTCATCCATGTCATTCCTCCATGTCACTCCTCCATGTCCATCCTCCATGTCACTACTCCATGTCACTCCTCCATGTTGCTCCTCCGTGTTGCTCCTCCATGTCACTCCTCCAAGTCACTCACCCATGTCCCTCCACTATGTCACTCCACCATATCAACCCTACTTCCTGATCAACCCTGTCACTTCTCCAAGTCACTCCTCCATGTCCCTCCTCCATGTCACTACTCCATGTCACTCCTCTATGTCGCTCCTCCGTGTTGCTCCTCCACATCAATCCTCTATGTCACTCCTCCATGTTGCTCCTCCAAGTCACTCCTCCATGTAACTCCTACATGTAGCTACTCCATGTCACTCCTCCATGTCGCTCCTCCGTGTTGCTCCTCCAAGTCATTCCTCCATGTAGCTACTCCATGTCCCTCCTCTATGTCGCTACACAAACTCACTCCTCATGTCACTCCTCCATGTCACTCCTCCATGTCACTCCTCCAAGTCACTCACCCATGTCCCTCCGCGATGTCACTCCACCATATCAACCCTCCTTGCTTATCCGCCCTGTCACTTCTCCAAGTCATTCCTCCATGTCCATCCTCCATGTCACTACTCCACATCTATCCTCTATGTCACTCCTCCATGTCACTCCTCCATGTTGCTATTCCAAGTTAATCCTCCATGTTGCTCCTCCATGTTGCTCCTCCATGTCACTCCTCCATGTCACTCATCCATGTCATTCCTCCATGTCACTCGTTTATGTCACTCCTCCATGTCACTCCTCCATGTTTCTCCTCCATGTCGCCATAACAACTCATTCCTCCATGTCACTCCTCCATGTCGCTACTCCACGTGACTCCTCCATGTCGCTCCACCAACTCACTACTCCACGTCGCTCCTCCATGTTGCTCTTCCATGTCACTCCTCCATGTAACTCATCTATGTCCCTCCGCCATGTCACTACAATAACTCAATCCTTCTTGTCACTCCTCCATGTCACTCATCCATGTCACTTCTCCATGTCTCTCCTCCATGTCGCTCTAACAACTCACTCCTCCATGTCACTCCACCATTTCACTCCTCCATGTCACTCCTCCAGGTAACTCCTCCATGTCGCTACTCAAAGTCACTCCTCCATGTCACTCATCCATGTCATTCCTCCATGTCACTCGTTTATGTCACTCCTCCATGTCACTCATCCATGTCATTCCTCCATGTCACTCCTCCATGTCACTCACCCATGTCCCTCCACTATGTCACTCCACCATATCAACCCTACTTCCTGATCAACCCTGTCACTTCTCCAAGTCAATCCTCCATGTCCCTCATCCATGTCACTACTCCATGTCACTACTCCATGTCACTCCTCCATGTCGCTCCTCCGTGTTGCTCCTCCACATCAATCCTCTATGTCATTCCTCCATGTTGCTCCTCCAAGTCACTCCTCCATGTAACTCCTACATGTAGCTACTCCATGTCACTACTACATGTCACTCCTCCATGTCGCTCCTCCGTGTTGCTCCTCCAAGTCACTCCTCCATGTAGCTACTCCATGTCACTCCTCCATGTCGCTACACAAACTCACTCCTCATGTCACTCCTCCATGTCACTCCTCCATGTCACTCCTACAAGTCACTCACCCATGTCCCTCTGCGATGTCACTCCACCATATCAACCCTCCTTGGTTATCCACCCTGTCACTTCTCCAAGTCACTCCTCCATGTCCATCCTCCATGTCACTACTCCACGTCAATCCTCTATGTCACTCCTCCATGTCACTCGTCCATGTTGCTATTCCAAGTTACTCCTCCATGTTGCTCCTCCATATCGCTCCTCCATGTCCCTCCTCCATGTCACACCTCCATTTCACTCCTCCATGTCACTCCTCCATGTCACTACACAAACTCACTCCTCATGTTACTACTCTATGACGCTACTCCATGTCACTCCTCCATGTCGCTACACCAACTCACTCCTCAATGTCACTCCTCCATGTCACTACTTCTTGTCACTCCTCCATGTCACTCATCCATGTCATTCCTCCATGTCACTCCTTTATGTCACAACTCCAATTCACTCCTCCATGTCACCTCTATATGTCTTCCATGTCACTCATCCATGTCATTCCTCAATGTCACTCCTTTATGTCACAACTCCAATTCACTCCTCCATGTCACCTCTATATGTCTTCCATGTCACTTCTCCAAGTCACTCCTCCATGTCACTCCTCCATGTCGCTCTAACAACTCACTCCTCCATGTCACTACACCAACTCAATCCTTCTTGTCACTCCTCCATATCACTCATCCATGTCACTTCTATATGTCTTCCATGTCACTCCTCCATATCCCTCCTCCATGTCACTCCTCCACGTCGCTCCTCTATGTTACTCCTCCAAGTCACACCTCCATGTCACTCCTCCATGTCACTACACCAACTCATTACTCATGTCACTCCTCCATGTCGCTACTCCATGTCACTCCTCCATGTCACTCTAACAACTCACTCCTCCATGTCACTCCACCTTTTCACTTCTCCATGTCACTCCTCAAAGTCACTCCTCCATGTCGCTACACCAACTCACTCCTCAATGTCACACCTCAATGTGACTAATTCATGTCACTCCTCCATGTTGCTACACAAACTCAATCCTCCTTTACACTCTTTCATGTCACTCCTTTATATCGCTCCATGTCCCTCCTCCATGTCACTCCTCCATGTCATTCCTCCATGTCACTCCTCCATGTATCTCCTCCATGTCGCAACTTTATGTCACTCCTCCATGTCACTCTTCCATGTCGCTACACAAACTCACTCCTCATGTTACTAATCTATTTCGCTACTCCATTTCACACCTCCATGTCGCTACACCAACACACTCCTCAATGTCACTCCTCCATGTCACTCCTCCATGTCACTCCTCCATGTAACTCATCTATGTCCCTCCGCCATGTCACTATACCAACTCAATCCTTCTTGTCACTCCTCCATGTCACTCATCCATGTCACTTCTATATGTCTTCCATGACACTCCTCCATGTCCCTCCTCCATGTCACTCCTCCACGTCACTCATCTATGTCACTCCTCCATGTCACACCTCCATGTCACTCCACCATGTCGTTATTCCATGTGACTCCTCCATGTCGCTACACCAACTCATTACTCATGTCACTCCTCCATGTCGCTACTCCATGTCACTCCTCCATGTCGCTACTCCAACTCAACCCTCCTTGTCACTCCTCCATGTCACACCTCCATGTCACTCCTCCATGTCGCTACACCAACTCATTCCTCATGTCACTCCTCCATGTCGCTACTCCATGTCACTCCTTCATGTTGCTACACCAACTCAAACATCCTTGTAACTCCTCCATGTCACTCATCCATGTCATTCCTCCATGTCACTCATTTATGTCACTCCTCCAATTCACTCCTCCATGTAATCTCTATATGTCTTCCATGTCAAGCCTCCATATCGCTCCTCCATGTCCCTCCTCCATGTCACTCCTCCATGTCATTCATCCATTTCACTCCTCCATGTATCTCCTCCATGTCGCTACTCTATGTCACTCCTCCATGTCGCTACAAAAACTCACTCCTCATGTTACTACTCTATGTCGCTACTCCATGTCGCTCTAACAACTCACTTCTCCATGTCACTCCACCTTTTCACTCCTCCATGTTGCTCCTCCACATCAATCCTCTATGTAACTCCTCCATGTCACTCCTCCAGGTAACTGCTCCATGTCAATACTCAAAGTCACTCCTCCATGTCACGACACCAACTCACTCCTCAATGTCTCTCCTCCATGTCACTACTTCATGTCACTCCTCCATGTCGCTACTCCATGTGACTCCTCCATGTCGCTCCACCAACTCAGTCCTCCACGTCGCTCCTCCATGTTGCTCTTCCATGTCACTCCTCCATGTAACTCATCTATGTCCCTCCGCCATGTCACTCCACCAACTCAATCCTTCTTGTCACTCCTCCATGTCACTCATCCATGTCACTTCTATATGTCTTCCATGTCACTCCTCCATGTCACTACTCCATGTCATTCCTCCATGTCACTCCTCCGTGTTGCTCCTCCACATCAATCCTCTATGTCACTCCTCCATGTCACTCCTCCATTTCGCCACACAAACTCACTCCTCATGTTACTACTCTATGTCGCTAATACATGTCGCTCTAACAACTCACTCCTCCATGTCACTCCACCATTTCACTCCTCCGTATTGCTCCTCCACATCAATCCTCTATGTCACTCCTCCATGTCGCTCCTCTATGTCACTCCTCCATGTCACTCCTCCATGTCACTACACCAAATCATTACTCATGTCACTCCTCCATGTCGCTACTCCATGTCACTCCTCCATGTCACTCTAACAACTCACTCCTCCATGTCACTCCACCTTTTCACTTCTCCATGTCACTCCTCAAAGTCACTCCTCCATGTCGCTACACCAACTCACTCCTCAATGTCACTCCTCAATGTCACTACTTCATGTCACTCCTCCATGTTGCTACACAAACTCAATCCTCCTTTACACTCTTTCATGTCACTCTTCTATATCGCTCCTCCATGTCCCTCCTCCATGTCACTCCTCCATGTCATTCCTCCATGTCACTCCTCCATGTATCTCCTCCATGTCGCAACTTTATGTCACTCCTCCATGTCACTCTTCCATGTCGCTACACAAACTCACTCCTCATGTTACTACTCTATGTCGCGACTCCATGTCACACCTCCATGTCGCTACTCCAACACACTCCTCAATGTCACTCCTCCATGTCACTCCTCCATGTCACTCCTCCATGTAACTCATCTATGTCCCTCCGCCATGTCACTCCACCAACTCAATCCTTCTTGTCACTCCTCCATGTCACTCATCCATGTCACCTCTATATGTCTTCCATGTCACTTCTCCAAGTCACTCCTCCATGTCACTCCTCCATGTCGCTCTTACAACTCCTTCCTACATGTCACTCCACAATTTCAATACTCCATGTCGCTACTCAAAGTCATTCCTCCATGTTACTACACCAACTCACTCCTCAATGTCACTCCTCCATATCCCTCCTCCATTTCTCTCCTCCATGTCGCTATAACAACTCACTCCTCCATGTCACTCCACCATTTCACTCCTCCATGTCAATCCTCCATGTCACTCCTCCATGTTCCTACAAGAACTCAATCCTCCTTTTCACTCCTCCATGTCACTCCTCCATGTCAACCCTTTATATTACTCCTCCATGTTACTCCTCTATGTCAATCCTTGATGTCACTCTTCCAAGTCATTCCTCCATGTCTCTCCACCATTTCACTCCTCCATGACACTCCTCCAGGTTACTCCTCCATGTCGCTACTCAAAGTCACTCCTCCATGTCACTACACCAACTCACTCTTCCATGTCACTACTTCATGTCACTCCTCCATGTCACGACTCCATGTGACTCCTCCATGTCGCTCCACCAACTCACTCGTCCATGTCGCTCCTCCATGTTGCTCTTCCATGTCACTTCTCCATGTCTCTCCTCCATGTCGCTCTTACAACTTCCTCCTACATGTCACTCCACAATTTCAATCCTCCATGTCGCTACTCAAAGTCATTCCTCCATGTTACTACACCAACTCACTCCTCCATGTCACTCCACCATTTCACTCCTCCATGTCAATCCTCCAGGTCACTCCTCCATGTCACTACTCAAAGTCACTCCTTCATGTCCCTACACCAACTCACTCCTCAATGTCACTCCTCAATGTCACTACTTCATGTCACTCCTCCATGTCGCTACACAAACTCAATCCTCCTTTACACTCTTTGATGTCACTCCTCCATATCGCTCCTCCATGTCTCTCCTCCATGTCACTCCTCCATGTCATTCCTCCATGTCACTCCTCCATGTTTCTCCTCCATGTCGCTACTCTATATCACTCCTCCATGTCACCCCTCCATGTCACTCCTCCATGTTGCTACACAAACTCACTCCTCATGTTACTACTCTATGTCGCTACTCCATGTCACTCCTCCATGTCGCTACACCAACTCACTCCTCAAAGTAACTCCTCCATGTCACTACTTCTTGTCACTCCTCCATGTCACTCATCCATGTCATTCCTCCATGTCACTCCTTTATGTCACTCCTCCATGTCAGTCCTCCATGTCACTTCTCCATGTCTCTCCTCCACGTCACTCCTCTATGTCACTCCTCCATGTCACTCCTCCATGTCACTCCTCCATGTTTGTCCTCCATGTCGCTATAACAACTCACTCCTCCATGTTACTCCACCATTTCACTCCGCCATGTCACTCCACCATATCAACCCTCCTTCCTGATCAACCCTGTCACATCTCCAAGTCACTCCTCCATGTTCCTCTTCCATGTCACTACTCCTTGTCGCTATTCCATGTCACTCCTCCATATCGCTACACAAACTCACTCCTCATGTCACTCATCCATGTCACTCCTTCATGTCACTCTTCCAATTCACTCACCCATGTCCCTCCGCAATGTCACTCCACCATATCAACCATCCTTGGTTATCTGCCCTGTCACTTCTCCATGTCACTCCTCTATGTCACTCCTCCATGTCACTCCTCCATGTCACTCCTCCAGGTCACTCCTCCATGTCGCTACTCAAAGTCACTCATCCATATCACACCTCCATGTCAATCCTCCATGTCGCTACACCAACTCATTCCTCATGTCACTCCTCCATGTCGTTACTCCAAGTCACTCCTCCATGTTGCTACACCAACTCAACCCTCTTTGTAACTCCTCCATGTCACTCATCCTTGTCATTCCTCCATGTCACTCATTTATGTCACTCCTCCAATTCACACCTAAATGTCATCTCTATATGTCTTCCTTGTCACTCCTTCATGTCCATCCTCCATGTCACTACTCCATGTCACTCCTCCATGTTGCTCCTCCGTGTTGCTCCTCCATGTCACTCCTCCAAGTCACTCACCCATGTCCCTCCACTATGTCACTCCACCATATCAACCCTACTTCCTGATCAACCCTGTCACTTCTCCAAGTCACTCCTCCATGTCCCTCCTCCATGTCACTACTCCATGTCACTCCTCCATGTCGCTCCTACGTGTTGCTCCTCCATGTCAATCCTCCAAGTCACTCCTCCATGTCCCTCCTCCACATCAATCCTCTATGTCACTCCTCCATGTTGCTCCTCCAAGTCACTCCTCCATGTAACTACTACATGTAGCTACTCCATGTCACTACTCCATGTCACTCCTCCATGTCGCTCCTCCGTGTTGCTCCTCCAAGTCACTCCTCCATGTCACTCCTCCATGTCACTCTTACAAGTCACTCACCCATGTCCCTCCACAATGTCACTCCACCATATCAACCCTCCTTGGTTATCCGCCCTGTCACTTCTCCAAGTCACTCCTCCATGTCCATCCTCCATGTCACTACTCCATGTTGCTATTCCAAGTTACTCCTCCATGTTGCTCCTCCATGTTGCTCCTCCATGTCACTCCTCCATGTCACTCATCCATGTCACTCCTCTATGTCCCTCCGCCATGTCACTATACCAACTCAATCCTTCTTGTCACTCCTCCATGTCACTCATCCATGTCACTTCTCCATGTCTCTCCTCCATGTCGCTCTAACAACTCACTCCTCCATGTCACTCCACCATTTCACTCCTCCATGTCACTCGTTTATGTCACTCCTCCATGTCGCTCCTCCATGTTGCTCCTCCGTGTCACTCCTCCATGTCACTCATCCATGTCCCTCCACCATGTCACTCATCCATGTCATTCTTCATGTCACTGCTTCATGTCACTCCTCCAATTCACTCCTCCATGTCACTCCTCCATGTCACTCATCCATGTCCCTTCGCCATTTCACTCCACCCTATCAATCTCCCTTAGTGATCCGACCTGTCACTTCTCCATGTCACTCTTCCATATCTCTCCTCCACGTCACTCCTCTATGTCACTCCTCCATGTCACTCCTCCATGTCAGTCCTCCGTGTTGCTCCTCCATGTCACTCCTCCAAGTCACTCACCCATGTCCCTTCACGATGTCACTCCACCATATCAACGCTCCTTCCTGATCAACCCTGTCACTTCTCCAAGTCACTCCTCCATGTCCCTCCTCCATGTCACTACTCCATGTCACTCCTCCATGTCACTCCTCCGTGTTGCTTCTCCACATCAATCCTCTATGTCACTCCTATATGTCACTCCTCCATGTCACTCCTCCATTTCGCTACACAAACTCACTCCTCATGTTACTACTCTATGTCGCTAATCCATGTCGCTCTAACAACTCACTCCTCCATGTCACTCCACCATTTCACTCCTCCGTATTGCTCCTCCACATCAATCCTCTATGTCACTCCTCCATGTCGCTCTAACAACTCATTCCTCCATGTCACTCCTCCATGTCGCTAATCCATGTGACTCCTCCATGTCGCTCCACCAACTCCTTCCTCCATGTTACTCCTCCTTGTCACTCCCCCATGTCACTCCTTTATGTCACTCCTCCAAGTTACTCCTCCATGTCACTCCTCCATGTCGCTACTCAACGTAACTCCTCCATGTCTCTACACCAACTCACTCCTCAATGTCACTCCTCCATGTCACTACTTCATGTCACTCTTCCATGTCGCTACTCCATGTGACTCCTCCATGTCTCTCCACCAACTCAGTCCTCCACGTCGCTCCTCCATGTTGCTCTTACATGTCACTCCTCCATGTAACTCATCTATGTCCCTCCGCCATGTCACTACACCAACTCAATCCTTCTTGTCACTCCTCCATGTCACACCTCCATGTCACTCCACCATGTCGTTATTCCATGTGACTCCTCCATGTCGCTACACCAACTCATTACTCATGTCACTCCTCCATGTCGCTACTCCATGTCACTCCTCCATGTCGCTACTCCAACTCAACCCTCCTTGTCACTCCTCCATGTCACACCTCCATGTCACTCCTCCATGTCGCTACACCAACTCATTCCTCATGTCACACCTCCATGTCGCTACTCCATGTCACTCCTCCATGTTGCTACACCAACTCAAACCTCCTTGTAACTCCTCCATGTCACTCATCCATGTCATTCCTCCATGTCACTCATTTATGTCACTCCTCCAATTCACTCCTCCATGTATTCTCTATATGTCTTCCATGTCATTCCTCCATATCGCTCCTCCATGTCCCTCCTCCATGTAACTCCTCCATGTCATTCATCCATGTCACTCCTTCATGTCACTCCTCCAGGTCACTCCTCCATGTCTCTCCTCCATATCGCTCTAAAAACTCACTCCTCCATGTCACTCCACCATTTCACTCCTCCATGTCACTCTTCCAGGTCACTCCTCCATGTCAATACTCAAAGTCACTCCTCCATGTAACGACACCAACTCACTCCTCACTGTCACTCCTCCATGTCACTACTACATGTCACTCCTCCATGTCACAACACAAACTCAAACAACCTCGTCACTCCTCCATGTCACTCATCCATGTCATTCCTCCATGTCACTCATTTATGTCACTCCTCCAATTCACTCCTCCATGTCACCTCTATATGTCTTACATGTCACTCCTCCATGTCAATCCTCCATGTCACTACTCCATGTCACTCCTCCATGTCGCTCCTCTGTGTTGCTCCTCCATGTCACTTCTCCAAATCACTACTCCATGTCCCTCCTCCATGTCACTACTCCATGTCACTCCTCCATGTCGCTCCTCCGTGTTGCTCCTCCACATCAATCCTCTATGTCACTCCTCCATTTCACTCCTCCATGTAACTCCTCCATGTCGCTATTCCATGTCAGTCCTCCATGTCACTACACCAACTCACTCTCCGATGTTACTCCTCCATGTCGCTACTCCATGTGACTCCTCCATGTCAATACACCAACTCAAACCACTTTGTCCATCCTCCATGTCGCTACACCAACTCACTCTTCCATGTCACTTCTCCGTGTTGCTCCTCCATGTCACTCCTCCATGTCGCTACTCTATGTCACTCCTCCATGTCGCTACACCAACTCAATTCTCCTTTTCACTCCTCCTTGTCACTCCTCCATATCAACCCTTTATGTTACTCCTCCATGTCACTCCTCCAAGTCACTCCTCCATGTCACTCCACCATTTCACTCCTCCATGTCACTCCTCCAGGTCACTCCTCCATGTCGCTACTCAAAGTCACTCTTCCATGTCACTACACCAACTCACTCCTCAATGTCACTCCTCCATGTCACTCCTCCATGTAATTCATGTATGTCCCTCCGCCATGTCACTACACCAACTCAATCCTTCTTGTCACTCCTCCATGTCACTTCTATATGTCTTCCATGTCACTCCTCCATGTCACTACTCCATGTCACTCCTCCATGTCGCTCCTCCGTGTTGCTCCTCCACATCAATCCTCTATTTCACTCCTCCATGTTGCTCCTCCAAGTCATTCCTCCATGTAACTTCCACATGTAGCTACTCCATGTCACTACTCCGTGTCACTCCTCAATGTTGCTACACCAACTCAAACCTCTTTGTCACTACTCCATGTCACTCATCCGTGTCATTCCTCCATGTCACTCGTTTATGTCACTCCTCCAATTCACTCCTCCATGTCATCTCCATATGTCTTCCATGTCACTCCTCCATGTCCATCCTCCATGTCACTACTCTATGTCACTCCTCCATGTTGCTCCTCCGTGTTGCTCCTCCATGTCACTCCTCCAAGTCACTCACCCATGTCCCTCCACTATGTCACTCCACCATATCAACCCTACTTCCTGATCAACCCTGTCACTTCTCCAAGTCACTCTTCCATGTCCCTTCACCATGTCACTGCTCCATGTCACTCCTCCATGTCGCTCCTCCGTGTTGCTCCTCTACATCAATCCTCTATGTCACTCCTCCATGTTGCTTCTCCAAGTCACTCCTCCATGTAACTCCTACATGTAGCTACTCCATGTCACTACTCCATGTCACTCCTCCATGTCGCTCCTCCATGTTGCTCTTCCAAGTCACTCCTCCATGTAACTCCTCCATGTAGCTACTCCATGTCACTCCTCCATGTCGCTACACAAACTCACTCCTCATGTCACTCCTCCATGTCACTCCTCCATGTCTCTCCTCTATGTCGCTATAACAACTCACTCCTTCATGTCACTCCACCATTTCACTCCTCCATGTCACTCCTCCAGGTCACTCCTCCATGTCGCTACTCAAAGTCACTACTCCATGTCACTCCTCCATGTCGCTATTCTAAGTTACTCCTCCATGTTGCTCCTCCATGTTGCTCCTCCATTTCACTCCTCCATGTTACTCATCCATGTCACTCCTCCAAGTCACTCACCCATGTCCCTCCGCGATGTCACTCCGCCATATCAACCCTCCTTGGTTATCCGCCCTGTCACTTCTCCATGTCACTCCTCCATGTAGCTACTCCATGTCACTCCTCTATGTCGCTCCTCCGTGTTGCTCCTCCAAGTCACTCCTCCATGTAACTCCTCCATGTAGCTACTCCATGTCACTCCTCCATGTCACTCCTCCATGTCACTCTTACAAGTCACTCACCCATGTCCCTCCGCAATGTCACTCCACCATATCAACCCTCCTTGGTTATCCGCCCTGTCACTTCTCCAAGTCACTCCTCCATGTCCATCCCCCATGTCACTACTCCATGTTGCTATTCCAAGTTACTCCTCCATGTTGCTCCTCCATGTTGCTCCTCCATGTCACTCCTCCATGTCACTCATCCATGTCACTAATCTATGTCACTCCTCCATGTCACTCCTCTATGTCACTCGTCCATGTCACTCCTCCATGTAACTCCTCCATGTAGCTACTCCATGTCACTCCTCCAATTCACTCATCCAAGTCACTCATCCATGTCCCTCCGCCATGTCACTACTCCTTGTCGCTATTCCATGTAACTCCTCCATGTCGCTACTCCATGTCACTCCTCCATGTCACTCCTCCAAGTCACTCACCCTTGTCCCTCCGCGATGTTACTCCACCATATCAACCCTCCTTCCTGATCATGCCTGTCACTTCTCCAAGTCACTCCTCCATGTCCACCCTCCATGTCACTACTCCACATCAATCCTCTATGTCACTCCTCCATGTCACTCCTCCATGTAACTCATCTATGTCCCTCCACCATGTCACTATACCAACTCAATCCTTCTTGTCACTCCTCCATGTCACTCCTTTATGTCAGTCCTCCAATTCACTCCTCCATGTCACCTCTATATGTCTTCCATGTCACTCCTCCATGTTATTACTCCACATCAATCCTCTATGTCACTCCTCCATGTCACTCCTCCATGTAACTCATCTATGTCCCTCCGTCATGTCACTATACCAACTCAATCCTTCTTGTCACTCCTCCATGTCACTCATCCATGTCACTTCTCCATGTCTCTCCTCCATGTCGCTCTAACAACTCACTCCTCCATGTCACTCCACCATTTCACTCCTCCATGTCACTCCTCCAGGTCACTCCTCCATGTCGCTACTCAAAGTCACTGCTCCATGTCATTCTTCCATGTCACTCGTTTATGTCACTCCTCCATGTCGCTCCTCCATGTTGCTCCTCCGTGTCACTCCTCCATGTCTCTCCTCCATGTCGCTCTAACAACTCACTCCTCCATGTCACTCCACCATTTCACTCCTCCATGTCACTCCTCCAGGTCACTTCTCCATGTCGCTACTCAAAGTCACTCCTCCATGTCACTCCTCCATGTAGCTATTCCAAGTTACTCCTACATGTTGCTACTCCATGTCACTCCTCCATGTCACTCATCCATGTCACTCCTCCAAGTCACTCACCCATGTCCCTCCGCAATGTCACTCCACCATATCAACCCTCCTTGGTTATCCGCCCTGTCACTTCTCCATGTGACTCTTCCATGTCTCTCCTCCGCATCACTCCTCTATGTCACTCCTCCATTTCACTCCTCCATGTCACTCCTCCAGGTCACTCCTCCATGTCAATCCTTTATGTCACTCCTCCAAATTACTCCTCCATGTCAATCCTTTATGTCACTCCTCCAAGTTACTCCTCCATGTCACTCCACCATTTCACTCCTCCATGTCACTCCTCCAGGTCACTCCTCCATGTCGCTACTCTATGTCACTCCTCCATGTCGCTCCACCAACTCAGTCCTCCACGTCGCTCCTCCATGTTGCTCTTCCATGTCACTCCTCCATGTAACTCATCTATGTCCCTCCGCCATGTCACTACACCAACTCAATCCTTCTTGTCACTCCTCCATGTCACTCATCCATGTCCCTCCGCCATTTCACTCCACCCTATCAATCTCCCTTAGTGATCCGACCTGTCACTTCTCCATGTCACTCTTCCATGTCTCTCCTCCACGTCACTCCTCTATGTCACTCCTCCATGTCTCTCCTCCATGTTGCTCTAACAACTCACTCCTCCATATCACTCCACCATTTCACTCTTCCATGTCACTTCTCCAGGTCACTCCTCCATGTCGCTACTCAAAGTCACTCCTCCATTTCACTCATCCATGTCATTCCTCCATGTCACTCGTTTATGTCACTCCTCCAATTCACTCCTCCATGTCACCTCTATATGTCTTTGATGTCACTGCTCCATGTCCATCCTCCATGTCACTACTCCAATTCACTCCTCCGTATTGATCCTCCTTGTTGCTCCTCTACATCAATCCTCTATGTCACTCCTCCATGTTGCTCCTCCAAGTCACTCCTCCATGTAACTCCTACATGAAGCTACTCCATGTCACTACTCCATGTCACTCCTCCATGTCACTCCTCCATGTCACTCATCCATGTCCCTCCTGCATGTCACTCCATCCTATCAATCTTCCTTGGTGATCCGACCTGTCACTTCTCCATGTCACTCTTCCATGTCTCTCCTCCACGTCACTCCACCATTTCACTCCTCATGTCACTCCTCCAGGTCACTCCTCCATGTCGCTACTCAAAGTCACTCCTCCATGTCAATACACCAACTCACTCCTCAATGTCACTCCTCCATGTCACTACTTCATGTCACTCCTCCATGTCACAACACAAACACAACCCTCCTTGGCACTCCTCCATGTCACTCATCCATGTCAATCCTCCATGTCACTCCTTTATGTCACTCCTCCAATTCACTCCTCCATGGCACTCCTCCATGTCACTCCTCCATGTCACTACACCAACTCACTCCTCAATGTCACTCCTCAATGTCACTACTTCATGTCACTCCTCCATGTCGCCACACAAACTCAACCCTCCTTTACACTCTTTCTTGTCACTCCTCCATATCGCTCCTCCATGTCCCTCCTCCATGTCACTCCTCCATGTCATTCCTCCATGTCACTCCTCCATGTATCTCCTCCATGTCGCTACTCTATGTCACACCTCCATTTCACTCCTCCATTTCACTTCTCCATGTCGCTACACAAAATCACTCCTCATGTTACTACTCTATGTCGCTACTCCATGTCACTCCTCCATGTCGCTACACCAACTCACTCCTCAATGTCACTCTTCCATGTCACTACTTCTTGTCACTCCTCCATATCACTCATCCATGTCATTCCTCCATGTCACTCCTTTATGTCAGAACTCCAATTCACTCCTCCATGTCGCTCTAACAACTCACTCCTCCATGTCACTCCACCATTTCACTTCTCCATGTCACTCCTCAAAGTCACTCCTCCATGTCGCTACACCAACTCACTCCTCAATGTCACTACTTCATGTCACTCCTCCATGTTGCTACACAAACTCAATCCTCCTTTACACTCTTTCTTGTCACTCCTCTATATCGCTCCTCCATGTCCCTCCTCCATGTCACTCCTCCATGTCATTCCTCCATGTAACTCCTCCATGTATCTCCTCCATGTTGCTACTCTATGTCACTCCTCCATGTCACTCCTCCATGTCGCTACACAAACTCACTCCACATGTTACTTCTCTATGTCGCTACTCCATGTCACACCTCCATGTCGCTACACCAACACACTCCTCAATGTCACTCCTCCATGTCGCCACAAAAAACTCAATCCTCATGTTACTATTCTTTGTCGCTACTCCATGTCACTCCTCCATGTCGCTACACCAACTCACTCCTCAATGTCACTCCTCCATGTCACTACTTCTTCTCACTCCTCCATGTCACTCATCCATGTCATTCCTCCATTTCTCTCCTCCATGTCGCTATAACAACTCACTCCTCCATGTCACTCCTCCAGGTCACTCCTCCATGTCGCTACTCAAAGTCACTCCTCCATGTCACTACACCAACTCACTCCTCAATGTCACTCCTCAATGTCACTACTTCATGTCAATCCTCCATGTCACTCCTTCATTTCTCTCCTCCATGTCGCTATAACAACTCACTCCTCCATGTCACTCCTCCAGGTCATTCCTCCATGTCACTCCTCCATGTATCTCCTCCATGTCGCTACTCTATGTCACTCCTCCATGTCGCTACACCAACTCACTCCTTAATGTCACTCCTCCATGTCACTACTTCTTGTCACTCCTCCATGTCAATCATCCATGTCATTCCTCCATGTCACTCCTTTATGTCACAACTCCAATTCACTCCTTTATTTCACCTCTATATGTCTTCCAAGTCACTCCTCCATGTCGCTCCTCTGTGTTGCTCATCATTGTCACTCCTCCAAGTCACTCCTTCATGTCGCTCCTCCGTGTTGCTCCTCCTTGTCACTCCTCCGAGTCACTCACCCATGTCCCTCCACGATGTCACTCCACCATATCAACCCTCCTTGGTTATCCGCCCTGTCACTTCTCCATGTCACTCTTCCATGTCTCATCTCCACGTCACTCCTCTATGTCACTCCTCTATGTCAGTCCTCCATGTCACTTCTCGATGTCACTCCTTTATGTCACAATTCCAATTCACTCCTCCCTGTCACCTCTATATGTCTTCCATGTCACTCTTCCATGTCCATCCTCCATGTCACTACTCTATATCACTCCTCCAAGTCGCTCCTCCGTGTTTCTCCTCCTTGTCACTCCTCCTAGTCACTCACCCATGTCCCTCCATGATGTCACTCCACCATATCAACCCTCCTTCTTGATCAACCCTGTCACTTCTCCAAGTCACTCCTCCATGTCACTCCTCCATGTCGCTCTAACAACTCACTCCTCCATGTCACTCCAACATTTCACTCCTCCATGTCACTCCTCCAGGTCACTCCTCCATGTCTCTAATCAAAGTCACTCCTCCATGTCATTCCTCCATGTCACTCCTTTATGTCACTCCTCCAATTCACTCCTCCATGTCCATCCTCCATGTCACTAATCCACAACAATCCTCTATGTCACTCCTCCATGTCACCTCTATATGTCTTCCATGTCACTCCTCCATGTCACTCCTCCATGTCACTCATCCATGTCATTCCTCCATGTCACTCCTTTATATCACTCCTCCAATTCACTCCTCCATGTCCATCCTCCAGGTCACTAATCCACATCAATCCTCTATGTCACTCCTCCATGTCACTCCCCCATGTCGCTATTCCAAGTTACTCCTCCATGTTGCTCCTCCATGTTGCTCCTCCATGTCACTCCTCCATGTCGCTACACCAACTCACTCCTCAATGTCACTCCTCCATGTCACTACTTCTTCTCACTCCTCCATGTCACTCATCCATGTCATTCCTCCATTTCTCTCCTCCATGTCGCTATAACAACTCACTCCTCCATGTCACTCCTCCAGGTCACTCCTCCATGTCGCTACTCAAAGTCACTCCTCCATGTCACTACACCAACTCACTCCTCAATGTCACTCCTCAATGTCACTACTTCATGTTAATCCTCCATGTCACTCCTCCATTTCTCTCCTCCATGTCGCTATAACAACTCACTCCTCCATGTCACTCCTCCAGGTCATTCCTCCATGTCACTCCTCCATGTATCTCCTCCATGTCGCTTCTCTATGTCACTCCTCCATGTCGCTACACCAACTCACTCCTTAATGTCACTCCTCCATGTCACTACTTCTTGTCACTCCTCCATGTCAATCATCCATGTCATTCCTCCATGTCACTCCTTTATGTCACAACTCCAATTCACTCCTTTATTTCACCTCTATATGTCTTCCAAGTCACTCCTCCATGTCGCTCCTCTGTGTTGCTCATCATTGTCATTCCTCCAAGTCACTCCTTCATGTCGCTCCTCCGTGTTGCTCCTCCTTGTCACTCCTCCGAGTCACTCACCCATGTCCCTCCACGATGTCACTCCACCATATCAACCCTCCTTGGTTATCCGCCCTGTCACCTCTCCATGTCACTCTTCCATGTCTCATCTCCACGTCACTCCTCTATGTCACTCCTCTATGTCAGTCCTCCATGTCACTTCTCGATGTCAATCCTTTATGTCACAATTCCAATTCACTCCTCCCTTTCACCTCTATATGTCTTCCATGTCACTCTTCCATGTCCATCCTCCATGTCACTATTCTATATCACTCCTCCAAGTCGCTCCTCCGTGTTTCTCCTCCTTGTCACTCCTCCTAGTCACTCACCCATGTCCCTCCACGATTTCACTCCACCATATCAACCCTCCTTCTTGATCAACCCTGTCACTTCTCCAAGTCACTCCTCCATGTCACTCCTCCATGTCGCTCTAACAACTCACTCCTCCATGTCACTCCAACATTTCACTCCTCCATGTAACTCCTCCATGTATCTCCTCCATGTTGCTACTCTATGTCACTCCTCCATGTCACTCCTCCATGTCGCTACACAAACTCACTCCACATGTTACTTCTCTATGTCGCTACTCCATGTCACACCTCCATGTCGCTACACCAACACACTCCTCAATGTCACTCCTCCATGTCGCCACAAAAAACTCAATCCTCATGTTACTATTCTTTGTCGCTACTCCATGTCACTCCTCCATGTCGCTACACCAACTCACTCCTCAATGTCACTCCTCCATGTCACTACTTCTTCTCACTCCTCCATGTCACTCATCCATGTCATTCCTCCATTTCTCTCCTCCATGTCGCTATAACAACTCACTCCTCCATGACACTCCTCCAGGTCACTCCTCCATGTCGCTACTCAAAGTCACTCCTCCATGTCACTACACCAACTCACTCCTCAATGTCACTCCTCAATGTCACTACTTCATGTCAATCCTCCATGTCACTCCTTCATTTCTCTCCTCCATGTCGCTATAACAACTCACTCCTCCATGTCACTCCTCCAGGTCATTCCTCCATGTCACTCCTCCATGTATCTCCTCCATGTCGCTACTCTATGTCACTCCTCCATGTCGCTACACCAACTCACTCCTTAATGTCACTCCTCCATGTCACTACTTCTTGTCACTCCTCCATGTCAATCATCCATGTCATTCCTCCATGTCACTCCTTTATGTCACAACTCCAATTCACTCCTTTATTTCACCTCTATATGTCTTCCAAGTCACTCCTCCATGTCGCTCCTCTGTGTTGCTCATCATTGTCACTCCTCCAAGTCACTCCTTCATGTCGCTCCTCCGTGTTGCTCCTCCTTGTCACTCCTCCGAGTCACTCACCCATGTCCCTCCACGATGTCACTCCACCATATCAACCCTCCTTGGTTATCCGCCCTGTCACTTCTCCATGTCACTCTTCCATGTCTCATCTCCACGTCACTCCTCTATGTCACTCCTCTATGTCAGTCCTCCATGTCACTTCTCGATGTCACTCCTTTATGTCACAATTCCAATTCACTCCTCCCTGTCACCTCTATATGTCTTCCATGTCACTCTTCCATGTCCATCCTCCATGTCACTACTCTATATCACTCCTCCAAGTCGCTCCTCCGTGTTTCTCCTCCTTGTCACTCCTCCTAGTCACTCACCCATGTCCCTCCATGATGTCACTCCACCATATCAACCCTCCTTCTTGATCAACCCTGTCACTTCTCCAAGTCACTCCTCCATGTCACTCCTCCATGTCGCTCTAACAACTCACTCCTCCATGTCACTCCAACATTTCACTCCTCCATGTCACTCCTCCAGGTCACTCCTCCATGTCTCTAATCAAAGTCACTCCTCCATGTCATTCCTCCATGTCACTCCTTTATGTCACTCCTCCAATTCACTCCTCCATGTCCATCCTCCATGTCACTAATCCACAACAATCCTCTATGTCACTCCTCCATGTCACCTCTATATGTCTTCCATGTCACTCCTCCATGTCACTCCTCCATGTCACTCATCCATGTCATTCCTCCATGTCACTCCTTTATATCACTCCTCCAATTCACTCCTCCATGTCCATCCTCCATGTCACTAATCCACATCAATCCTCTATGTCACTCCTCCATGTCACTCCCCCATGTCGCTATTCCAAGTTACTCCTCCATGTTGCTCCTCCATGTCGCTACACCAACTCACTCCTCAATGTCACTCCTCCATGTCACTACTTCTTCTCACTCCTCCATGTCACTCATCCATGTCATTCCTCCATTTCTCTCCTCCATGTCGCTATAACAACTCACTCCTCCATGTCACTCCTCCAGGTCACTCCTCCATGTCGCTACTCAAAGTCACTCCTCCATGTCACTACACCAACTCACTCCTCAATGTCACTCCTCAATGTCACTACTTCATGTTAATCCTCCATGTCACTCCTCCATTTCTCTCCTCCATGTCGCTATAACAACTCACTCCTCCATGTCACTCCTCCAGGTCATTCCTCCATGTCACTCCTCCATGTATCTCCTCCATGTCGCTTCTCTATGTCACTCCTCCATGTCGCTACACCAACTCACTCCTTAATGTCACTCCTCCATGTCACTACTTCTTGTCACTCCTCCATGTCAATCATCCATGTCATTCCTCCATGTCACTCCTTTATGTCACAACTCCAATTCACTCCTTTATTTCACCTCTATATGTCTTCCAAGTCACTCCTCCATGTCGCTCCTCTGTGTTGCTCATCATTGTCATTCCTCCAAGTCACTCCTTCATGTCGCTCCTCCGTGTTGCTCCTCCTTGTCACTCCTCCGAGTCACTCACCCATGTCCCTCCACGATGTCACTCCACCATATCAACCCTCCTTGGTTATCCGCCCTGTCACTTCTCCATGTCACTCTTCCATGTCTCATCTCCACGTCACTCCTCTATGTCACTCCTCTATGTCAGTCCTCCATGTCACTTCTCGATGTCAATCCTTTATGTCACAATTCCAATTCACTCCTCCCTTTCACCTCTATATGTCTTCCATGTCACTCTTCCATGTCCATCCTCCATGTCACTATTCTATATCACTCCTCCAAGTCGCTCCTCCGTGTTTCTCCTCCTTGTCACTCCTCCTAGTCACTCACCCATGTCCCTCCACGATTTCACTCCACCATATCAACCCTCCTTCTTGATCAACCCTGTCACTTCTCCAAGTCACTCCTCCATGTCACTCCTCCATGTCGCTCTAACAACTCACTCCTCCATGTCACTCCAACATTTCACTCCTCCATGTCACTCCTCCAGGTCACTCCTCCATGTCTCTACTCAAAGTCACTCCTCCATGTCATTCCTCCATGTCACTCCTTTATGTCACTCCTCCAATTCACTCCTCCATGTCTATCCTCCATGTCACTAATCCACATCAATCCTCTATGTCACTCCTCCATGTCACCTCTATATGTCTTCCATGTCACTCCTCCATGTCACTCCTCCATGTCACTCATCCATGTCATTCCTCCATGTCACTCCTTTATATCACTCCTCCAATTCACTCCTCCATGTCCATCCTCCATGTCACTAATCCACATCAATCCTCTATGTCACTCCTCCATGTCACTCCCCCATGTCGCTATTCCAAGTTACTCCTCCATGTTGCTCCTCCATGTTGCTCCTCCATGTCACTCCTCCATGTCACTCATCCATGTCACTCCTCTATGTCACTCCTCCATGTCCATTCTCCATGTCACTACTCCATGTCACTCCTCTATGTCGCTCCTCCGTGTTGCTCCTGCATGTCAATTCTCCAAGTCACTGACCCATGTCCCTCCACGATGTCACTCCACCATATAAACTCACCTTCCTGATAAACCCTGTCACTTCTCCAAGTCACTCCTCCATGTCCCTCCTCTATGTCACTATTCCATGTCACTCCTCCATGTCGCTCCTCCGTGTTGCTCCTCCACATCAATCCTCTATGTCACTCCTCCATGTCACTCCTCCATGTCACTCCTCCATGTCGCTATTCCATGTCAGTCCTCCATGTCGCTACACCAACTCACTCTTCCATGTCACTTCTCCGTGTTGCTCCTCCATGTCATTCTTCCATGTGACTCCTCAATGTCAATACACCAACTCAAACATCTTTGTCCATCCTCCATGTCGCTACACCAACTCACTCTTCCATGTCACTTCTCCGTGTTGCTCCTCCATGTCACTTCTCCATGTCACTCCTCCATGTCCCTCCGCCATGTCACTCCTCCATGTCGCTCCTCCATGTTGCTCCTCCATGTCATTCCTCCATGTCACTCATCTATGTCCCTCCGCCATGTCACTACAACAACTCAATAATTTTGGCACTCCTCCATGTCACTCCTCCATGTCGTTATTCCATGTCACTCCTTTATGTCCCTCCTTCATGTCGCTCCTCCGTGTTGCTCCTCCAACTCACTCCTCCATGTCACTCCACCATTTCACTCCTCCATGTCACTTCTATATGTCTTCCATGTCACTCCTCCATGTCCATCCTCCATGTCCCTCCACGATGTCACTCCACCATATCAACTCTTCTTCCTGATCAACCCTGTCACTTCTCCAAGTCACTCCTTCATGTCCCTTCTCCATGTCACTCCTCCATGTCGCTCCTCCATCTTGCTCCTCCACATCAATTCTCTATTTCAATCCTCCATTTCACTCCTCCATGTCACTCCTCCCTGTCGCTATTCCATGTCAGTCCTCCATGTCGCTACACAAACTCACTCTTCCATGTTACTCCTTCATGTCGCTACTCCATGTGACTCCTCCATGTCAATACACCAACTCGAACCTCTTTGTCCATCCTCCATGTCACTCCTCCGTGTTGCTCCTCCATGTCACTTCTCCATGTCGCTTCTCCATGTCAATCCTCCATGTCAATACACCAACTCGAACCTCTTTGTTCATCCTCCATTTCACTCCTCCATGTTGCTCCTCCATGTCAATCCTCCATGTCACTCCTCCATGTCAATCCTCCATGTCACTCCTCCAAGTCACTCACCCATGTCCCTCCGCGATATCACTCCACCATATCAACCCTCCTTGGTGATCCGCCCTCTCACTTCTCCATGTCACTCTTACATGTCTCTCCTCCACGTCACTCCTCTATGTTACTCCTCCATGTCACTCCTACATGTCACTCCTCCATGTCTCTCCTCAATGTCGCTCTAACAACTCACTCCTCCTTGTCACTCCTACATGTCACTCCTCCAGGTCACTCCTCCATGTCGCTATACCAACTCACTCCTCCATGTCATTCCTCCATTTCACTCCTCAATGTATCTCCTCTATGTCGCTACTCTATGTCACTCCTCCATGTCGCTCCTCCATGTAGACACACAAACTCAATCCTCCTTTACACTCTTTCATGTCACTCCTCCATATCGCTCCTCCATGTCCCTCCTCCATGTAACTCATCCATGTCATTCCTCCATGTCACTCCTCCATGTCGCTACACAAACTCACTCCTCATTTTACTACTCTATGTCGCTACTCCATGTCACTCCTCCATGTCGCTACACCAACTCACTTCTCAATGTAACTCCTCCATGTCACCACTTCTTGTCACTCCTCCGTGTCACTCATCCATGTCATTCCTCCATGTCACTCCTTTATGTCACTCCTCCAATTTACTCCTCCATGTCACCTTTATATGTCTTCCATGTCACTCCTCCATGTCCATCCTCCATGTCACTACTCCATGTCACTCCATGTTTCTCCTCCGTGTTGCTCCTCCATGTCACTCCTCCAAGTCACTCACCCATGTCCCTCCACTATGTCACTCTACCATATCAACCCTACTTCCTGATCAACCCTGTCACTTCTCCAAGTCACTCACCCATGTCCCTCCACTATGTCACTCTACCATATCAACCCTACTTCCTGATCAACCCTGTCACTGCTCCATGTCACTCCTCCATGTCGCTCCTCCGTGTTGCTCCTCCACATCAATCCTCTATGTCACTCCTCCATGTAACTCCTCCATGTAGCTACTCCATGTCACTCCTCCATTTCACTTCTCCAAGTCACTCACCCATGTCCCTCCGCAAAGTCACTCCACCATATCAACCCTCCTTGGTTATCCGCCCTGTCACTTCTCCAAGTCACTCCTCCATGTCCATCCTCCATGTTGCTCCTCCATGTAGCTCCTCCATGTCACTCGTCCATGTCACTCATCCATGTCACACCTCTATGTTACTCCTCCATGTCACTCCTCTAAGTCACTCGTCCATGTCACTCGTCCATGTAACTCCTCCATGTAGCTACTTCATGTCACTCCTCCAAGTTACTCATCCAAGTCACTCATCCATGTCCCTCCACAATGTCACTACTCCTTGTCGCAATTCCATGTAACTCCTCCATGTCGCTACACAAACTCACTCCTCATGTCACTCCTCCATGTCACTCCTCCATTTCTCTCCTCCATATCGCTATAACAACTCACTCCTCCATGTCACTCCACCATTTCACTCCTCCATGTCACTCCTCCAGGTCACTCCTCCATGTCGCTACTCAAAGTCACTCCTCCATGTCACTCCTCCATGTTGCTATTCTAAGTTACTCCTCCATGTTGCTCCTCCATGTTGCTCCTCCATTTCACTCCTCCATGTCACTCATCCATGTCACTCCTCCAAGTCACTCACCCATGTCCCTCCGCGATGTCACTCCACCATATCAACCCTCCTTGGTTATCCGCCCTGTCACTTCTCCAAGTCACTCCTCCATGTCCATCCTCCATGTCACTACTCCACATCAATCCTATATGTCACTCCTCCATGTCACTCCTCCATGTTGCTATTCCAAGTTACTCCTCCATGTTGCTCCTCCATGTTGCTCCTCTATGTCACTCCTCCATGTCACTCATCCATGTCACTCCTCTATGTCACTTCTCCATGTCTCTCCTCCACGTCACTCCTCTATGTCACTCCTCCATGTCTCTCCTCCATGTTACTCCTCCATGTTTCTCCTCCTTGTGGCTATAACAACTCACTCCTCCATGTCACTCCTCCAGGTCACTCCTCCATGTCGCTACTCAAAGTCACTCCTCCATGTCACTCATCCATGTCATTCCTCCATGTAACTACTCCATGTCACTCCTCCATGTCGCTCCTCCTTGTTGCTCCTCCACATCAATCCTCCATGTCGCTCCTCCATGTCACTCCACCATTTCACTCCTCCATGTCACTTCTCCAGGTCACTCCTCCATGTCGCTACTCAAAGTCACTCCTCCATGTCACTCATCCATGTGATTCCTCCATGTCACTCGTTTATGTCACTCCTCCAATTCACTCCTCCATGTCACCTCTATATGTCTTTCATGTCACTGCTCCATGTCCACCCTCCATGTCACTACTCCATGTCACTAGTCCATGTCACTCCTCCATGTCACTACTTCATGTCACTAGTCCATATCACTCCTCCATGTCGCTCCTCCGTGTTGCTCCTCCAAGTCACTCCTCCATGTAACTCCTCCATGTAGCTACTCCATGTCACTCCTCCATGTCGCTACACAAACTCACTCCTCATGTCACTCCTCCATGTCACTCCTCCATGTCACTTCTCCATGTCTTTCCTCCAGGTCACTCCTCCATGTCGCTACTCAAAGTCACTCCTCCATGTCACTCATCCATTTCATTCCTCCATGTCACTCCTTTATGTTAGTCCTCCAATTGACTCCTCCATGTCACTTCTATATGTCTTCCAAGTCACTCCTCCATGTCCCTCCTCCATGTCGCTCCTCCGTGTTGCTCCTCCAAGTCACTCCTCCATGTAACTCCTCCATGTAGCTACTCCATGTCACTCCTCCAGGTCACTCCTCCATGTCGCTACTCAAAGTCACTCCTCCATGTTACTACACCAACTCACTCCTCAATGTCACTCCTCCAGGTCACTCCTCCATGTCGCTACTCAAAGTCACTCCTCCATGTCACTCCTCCAGGTCACTCCTCCATGTCGCTACTCAAAGTCACTCCTCCAAGTCACTCATCCATGTCATTCCTCCATGTCACTTGTTTATGTGACTCCTCCATGTCACTTCTCCATGTCTCTCCTCCATGTCACTCTAACAACTCACTCCTCCATGTCACTCCACCAATTCACTCCTCCATGTCACTTCTATATGTCTTCCATGTCACTCCTCCATGTCCATCTTCCATGTCGCTACACCTACTCACTCTTCCATGTCACTCCTCCATGTCGCTCCTCCATGTTGCTCCTCCGTGTCACTCCTCCATGTCACTCATCCATGTCCCTCCGCCATGTCACTCCACCATATCAATCTTCCTTGGTTATCCGCCCTGTCATTTCTCCATGTCACTCTTCCATGTCTATCCTCCACGTCATTCCTTAATGTCACTCCTCCATATCTCTACTCCATGTTGCTCTTACAACTCAGTCCTCCATGTCACTCCACCATTTCACTCCTTCATGTCACTATAACAACTCATTCCTCCATGTCACTCCTCCATGTACATCCTCCATGTCACTACTCCATGTCACTCCTCCATGTTGCTTTTCCGTGTTGCTCCTCCATGTCACTCCTCCAAGTCACTCACCCATGTCCCTTCACTATGCCACTCCACCATATCAACCCTACTTCCTGATCAACCCTGTCACTTATCCAAGTCACTCCTCAATGTCCTTCCTCCATGTCACTATTCCATGTCACTCCTCCATGTCGCTCCTCCGTGTTGCTCCTCCACATCAATCCTCTATGTCACTCCTCCATGTTGCTCCTCCAAGTCATTCCTCCATGTAACTCCTACATGTAGCTACTCCATGTCACTACTCCATGTCACTCCTCCATGTCGCTCCTCCGTGTTTCTCCTCCAAGTCACTCCTCCATGTAACTCCTCCATGTAGCTACTCCATGTCACTCCTCCATGTCGCTACACAAACTCACTCCTCCATGTCACTCCACCATTTCAATCCTCCATATCATTCCTCCATGTCACTCATCCATGTCATTCCTCCATGTCACTCCTCCATGTCACTCCTCCATTTCCATCCTTCAAGTCACTCCTCCAAGTCACTCACCCATGTCCCTCCACGATGTCACTCCACCATATCAACCCTACTTCCTGATCAACCCTGTCACTTCTCCAAGTCACTCCTCCATGTCCCTCCTCCATGTCACTACTCCATGTCACTCCTCCATGTCGCTCCTCCTTGTTGCTCCTCCACATTAATCCTCCATGTCGCTCCTTCATGTCACTCATTTATGTCACTCCTCCATGTCACTTCTCCATGTCTCTCCTCCATGTAGCTCTAACAACTCACTCATCCATGTCACTCAACCATTTCACTCCTCCATGTCACTTCTCCATGTCACTCCTCCATGTCGCTCCTTCGTGTTGCCCCTCCACATCAATCCTCTATGTCACTCCTCCATGTTGCTCCTCCAAGTCATTCCTCCATGTAACTCCTACATGTAGCTACTCCATGTCACTACTCCATGTCACTCCTCCATGTCCCTCCTCCGTGTTGCTCCTCCAAGTCAATCCTCCATGTAACTCCTTCATGTAGCTACTCCATGTCACTCCTCCATGTTGCTCCTCCATGTTGCTCCTCCATGTCACTCCTCCATGTGACTCATCCATGTCACTCCTTTATGTCACTCCTCCTTGTCACTCCTCTATGTCACTCGTCCATGTCACTCCTCCATGTAACTCCTCCATGTAGCTACTCCATGTCACTCCTCCAAGTCACTCATCCAAGTCACTCATCCATGTCCCTCCGCCATGTCACTACTCCTTGTCGCTATTCCATGTAACTCCTCCATGTCGCTACACAAACTCACTCCTCATGTCACTCCTCCATGTCACTCCTCCAAGTCACTCACCCATGTCCCTCCGCGATGTCACTCCACCATATCAACCCTCCTTGGTTAACCGCCCTGTCACTTCTCCATGTCACTCTTCCATGTCTCTCCTCCACATCACTCCTCTATGTCACTCCTCCATGTCACTCCTCCATGTCACTCCTCCATGTCTCTCCTCCATGTCACTCTAACAACTCACTCCTCCATGTCACTCCACCATTTCACTCCTCCATGTCACTCCTTCATGTCACAACACAAACACAACCCTCCTTGTCACTCCTCCATGTAACTCATCCATGTCAATCCTCCTTGTCACTCCTTTATGTCACTTCTCCAATTCACTCCTACATGGCACTCCTCCATGTCACTCATCCATGTCCCTCCGCCATGTCACTCCACCCTATCAATTTTCCTTGGTGATCCGACCTGTCACTTCTCCATGTCACTCTTCCATGTCTCTCCTCCACGTCACTCCTCTATGTCACTCCTCCATGTCACTCCTCCATGTCACTCATTCATTTCTCTCCTCCATGTCGCTATAACAACTCACTCCTCATGTCACTCCACCATTTCACTTCTCCATGTCACTCATCCAGGTCACTCCTCCATGTCGCTACTCAAAGTCACTCCTCCATGTCACTACACCACCTCACTCCTCGATGTCACTCCTCAATGTCACACCTCCATGTCACTCCTCCATGTCGCTACACAAACTCAAACCTCTTTGTCCATCCTCCATGTCGCTACACCAACTCACTCTTCCATGTCACTTCTCCATGTCGCTTCTCCATGTCACTCCTCAATGTCAATAAACCAACTCAATCCTCTTTGTTCATCCTCCATGTCGCTACACCAACTCACTCTTCCATGTCACTTCTCCGTGTGGCTCCTCCATGTCACTCCTCCATGTCACACCTCCATGTCACTCCTCCATGTCACTCCTCCATGTAATTCATCTATGTCCCTCCGCCATGTCACTACACCAACTCAATCCTTCTTTTCACTCCTCCATGTCACTTCTATATGTCTTCCATGTCACTCCTCCATGTTCCTCCTCCATGTCACTCCTCCACATCACTTCTCTTTGTCACTCCTCCATGTCACACCTCCATGTCACTCCTCCATGTCGCTACACCAAATCATTCCTCATGTCACTCCTCCATGTCACTACTCCATGTCACTCCTCCATGTCATTCCTCCATGTCACTCCTTTATGTCACAAGTCCAATTCACTCCTCCATGTCACCTCTATATGTCTTCCATGTCACTTCTCCAAGTCACTCCTCCATGTCCATCCTCCATGTCACTACTCCACATCAATCCTCTATGTCACTCCTCCATGTCACTCCTCCATGTCGCTCTAACAACTCACTCCTCCATGTCACTACACCAACTCAAGCCTTTTAGTCACTCCTCCATATCGCTCCTCCATGTCCTTCCTCCATGTCACTCCTCCATGTCATTCCTCCATGTCACTCCTCCATGTATCTCCTCCATGTCGCTACTGTATGTCACTCCTCAATGTCACTACACCAACTCAAGCGTTTTTGTCACTCCTCCATATCGCTCCTCCATGTCCTTCCTCCATGTCACTCCTCCATGTCATTCCTCCATGTCACTCCTCCATGTATCTCCTCCATGTCGCTACTCTATGTCACTCCTCCATGTCGCTACACAAAATCACTCCTCATGTTACTATTCTATGTCGCTACTCCATGTCACTTCTCCATGTCACTCCTCCATATCGCTCCTCCATGTCCCTCCTCTATGTCACTCCTCCATGTCATTCCTCCATGTCACTCCTCCATGTATCTCCTCCATGTCGCTACTCTATGTCACTCCTCCATGTCGCTACACAAACTCACTCCTCATTTTATTATTCTATGTCGCTACTCCAAGTCACTCACCCATGTCCCTCCACGATGTCACTCCAACATATCAACCATCCTTCCTGATCAACTCTGTCACTTCTCCAAGTCACTCCTTCATGTCCATCCTCCATGTCCCTACTACACATCAATCTTCTATGTCACTCCTCCATGTCACTCCTCCATGTCCCTATTCCATGTTACTCCTCCATGTCGCTCCACCAACTCCTTCCTCCTTGTTACTCCTCCATGTCACTCCTCCAAGTCAATCCTTTATGTCACTCCTCCAAGTTACTCCTCCATGCCACTCCACCATTTCACTCCTCCATGTCACACCTCCAGGTCACTCCTACATGTCGGTACTCAAAGTCACACCTCCATGTCACTACACCAACTCATTCCTCATGTCACTCCTCCATGTCACTACTTCATGTCACTCCTCCATGTCGATCCTCCGTATTGCTCCTCCTTGTCACTCCTCCAAGTCACTCACCCATGTCCCTACACGATGTCACTCCACCATATCAACCCTCCTTCCTGATCAACCCTGTCACTTCTCCAAGTCACTCCTCCATGTCCCTCATCCATGTCACTACTCCATGTCACTCCTCCATGTCGCTCCTCCGTGTTGCTCCTCCACATCAATCCTCTATGTAACTCCTCCATGTTGCTCCTCCAAGTCACTCCTCCATGTAACTCCTACATGTAGCTACTCCATGACACTACTCCATGTCACTCCTCCAGGTCACTCCTCCATGTCGCTTCTCAAAGTCACTGCTCCATGTCATTCCTCCATGTCACTCGTTTATGTCACTCCTCCATGTCGCTCCTCCATGTTGATCCTCCGTGTCACTCCTCCATATCACTCATCCATGTCCCTCAACCATGACACTCATCCATGTCATTCTTCATGTCACTCCTTCATGTCACTCCTCCAATTCACTCCTCCATGTCACTCCACCATTTCACTCCACCCTATCAATCTCCCTCAGTGATCCGACCTGTCACTTCTCCATGTCACTCTTCCATGTCTCTCCTCCACGTCACTCCTCTATGTCACTCCTCCATGTCACTCCTCCATGTCACTCCTCCATGTCTCTCCTCCATGTTGCTCTAACAACTCACTCCTCCATGTCACTCCACCATTTCACTCCTCCATGTCACTCCTCCAGGTCACTCCTCCATGTCAATCCTTTATGTGACTCCTCCAAGTTACTCCTCCATGTCACTCCACCATTTCACTCCTCCATGTCACTCCTCCAGGTCACTCCTCCATGTCTCTACACCAACTCACTCCTCAATGTCACACCTCCATGTCACTACTTCATGTCACTCCTCCATGTCGCTACTCCATGTGACTCCTCCATGTCGCTCCACCATGTCGTTATTCCATGTCACTCCTCCATGTCGCTACTCCATGTCACTCCTCCATGTCTCTCCTCCATGTCGCTCTAACAACTCACTCCTCCATGTCGCTATTCCATGTGACTCCTCCATGTCACTCCACCATTTCACTCCTCCATGTCACTCCTCCAGGTCACTCCTCCATGTCGCTACTCAACGTCACTCCTCCATGTCTCTACACCAACTCACTCCTCAATGTCACACCTCCATGTCACTACTTCATGTCACTCCTCCATGTCGCTACTCCATGTGACTCCTCCATGTCGCTCCACCAACTCAGTCCTCCACGTCGCTCCTCCATGTTGCTCTTACATGTCACTCCTCCATGTAACTCATCTATGTCCCTCCGCCATGTCACTACACCAACTCAATCCTTCTTGTCACTCCTCCATGTCACTCATCCATGTCACTTCTATATGTCTTCCTTGTCACTCCTCCATGTCACTACTCCATGTCATTCCTCCATGTCACTCCTCCGTGTTGCTCCTCCACATCAATCCTCTATGTCACTCCTCCATGTCACTCCTCCATGTCACTCCTCCATTTCGCTACACAAACTCACTCCTCATGTTACTACTCTATGTCGCTAATCCATGTCGCTCTAACAACTCACTCCTCCATGTCACTCCACCATTTCACTCCTCCGTATTGCTCCTCCACATCAATCCTCTATGTCACTCCTCCATGTCACTCCTCCATGTCTCTCCTCCATGTCGCTCTAACAACTCACTCCTCCATGTCGCTATTCCATGTGACTCCTCCATGTCGCTCCACCAACTCCTTCCTCCATGTTACTGCTCCTTGTCACTCCTCCATGTCAATCCTTTATGTCACTCCTCCAAGTTACTCCTCCATGTCACTCCAAAATTTCACTCCTCCATGTCACTCCTCCAGGTCACTCCTCCATGTCGCTACTCAACGTCACTCCTCCATGTCTCTTCACCAAGTCACTCCTCAATGTCACACCTCCATGTCACTACTTCATGTCACTCCTCCATGTCGCTACTCCATGTGACTCCTCCATGTCGCTCCACCAACTCAGTCCTCCACGTCACTCCTCCATGTTGCTCTTCCATGTCACTCCTACATGTAACTCATCTATGTCCCTCCGCCATGTCACTACACCAACTCAATCCTTCTTGTCACTCCTCCATGTCACTCATCAATGTCACTTCTATATGTCTTCCATGTCACTCCTCCATGTCCCTCCTCCATGTCACTCCTCCACGTCACTCATCTATGTCACACCTCCATTTCACTACTTCATGTCACTCCTCCATGTCGCTACTCCATGTGACTCCTCCATGTCGCTCCACCAACTCCTTCCTCCATGTTACTGCTCCTTGTCACTCCTCCATGTCAATCCTTTATGTCACTCCTCCAAGTTACTCCTCCATGTCACTCCACCATTTCACTCCTCCATGTCACTCCTCCAGGTCACTCCTCCATGTCGCTACTCAACGTCACTCCTCCATGTCTCTACACCAACTCACTCCTCAATGTCACACCTCCATGTCACTACTTCATGTCACTCCTCCATGTCGCTACTCCATGTGACTCCTCCATGTCGCTCCACCAACTCAGTCCTCCACGTCGCTCCTCCATGTTGCTCTTACATGTCACTCCTCCATGTAACTCATCTATGTCCCTCCGCCATGTCACTACACCAACTCAATCCTTCTTGTCACTCCTCCATGTCACTCATCCATGTCACTTCTATATGTCTTCCTTGTCACTCCTCCATGTCACTACTCCATGTCATTCCTCCATGTCACTCCTCCGTGTTGCTCCTCCACATCAATCCTCTATGTCACTCCTCCATGTCACTCCTCCATGTCACTCCTCCATTTCGCTACACAAACTCACTCCTCATGTTACTACTCTATGTCGCTAATCCATGTCGCTCTAACAACTCACTCCTCCATGTCACTCCACCATTTCACTCCTCCGTATTGCTCCTCCACATCAATCCTCTATGTCACTCCTCCATGTCACTCCTCCATGTCTCTCCTCCATGTCGCTCTAACAACTCACTCCTCCATGTCGCTATTCCATGTGACTCCTCCATGTCGCTCCACCAACTCCTTCCTCCATGTTACTGCTCCTTGTCACTCCTCCATGTCAATCCTTTATGTCACTCCTCCAAGTTACTCCTCCATGTCACTCCAAAATTTCACTCCTCCATGTCACTCCTCCAGGTCACTCCTCCATGTCGCTACTCAACGTCACTCCTCCATGTCTCTTCACCAAGTCACTCCTCAATGTCACACCTCCATGTCACTACTTCATGTCACTCCTCCATGTCGCTACTCCATGTGACTCCTCCATGTCGCTCCACCAACTCAGTCCTCCACGTCACTCCTCCATGTTGCTCTTCCATGTCACTCCTACATGTAACTCATCTATGTCCCTCCGCCATGTCACTACACCAACTCAATCCTTCTTGTCACTCCTCCATGTCACTCATCAATGTCACTTCTATATGTCTTCCATGTCACTCCTCCATGTCCCTCCTCCATGTCACTCCTCCACGTCACTCATCTATGTCACACCCTCCATGTCACTACTTCATGTCACTCCTCCATGTCGCTACTCCATGTGACTCCTCCATGTCGCTCCACCAACTCAGTCCTCCACGTCGCTCCTCCATGTTGCTCTTCCATGTCACTCTTACATGTAACTCATCTATGTCCCTCCGCCATGTCACTACACCAACTCAATCCTTCTTCTCACTCCTCCATGTCACTCATCCATGTCACTTCTATATGTCTTCCATGTCACTCCTCCATGTCCTTCCTCCATTTCACTCCTCCACGTCACTCATCTATGTCACTCCTCCATGTCACACCTCCATGTCACTCCACCATGTCGTTATTCCATGTCACTCCTCCATGTCGCTACTCCATGTCACTCCTCCATGTCTCTCCTCCATGTCGCTCTAACAACTCACTCCTCCATGTCGCTATTCCATGTGACTCCTCCATGTCGCTCCACCAACTCCTTCCTCCATGTTACTGCTCCTTGTCACTCCTCCATGTCAATACTTTATGTCACTCCTCCAAGTTACTCCTCCAGGTCACTCCACCATTTCACTCCTCCATGTCACTCCTCCAGGTCACTCCTCCATGTCGCTACTCAACGTCACTCCTCCATGTCTCTACACCAACTCACTCCTCAATGTCACACCTCCATGCCACTACTTCATGTCACTCCTTCATGTCGCTACTCCATGTGACTCTTCCATGTCGCTCCACCAACTCAGTCCTCCACGTCGCTCTTCCATGTTGCTCTTCCATGTCACTCCTCCATGTAACTCATCTATGTCCCTCCGCCATGTCACTACATCAACTCAATCCTTCTTGTCACTCCTCCATGTCACTCATCCATGTCACTTCTATATGTCTTCCATGTCACTCCTCCATGTCACTACTCCATGTCATTCCTCCATGTCACTCTTCCGTGTTGCTCCTCCACATCAATCCTCTATGTCACTCCTCCATGTCACTCCTCCATGTCACTCCTCCATTTCGCTACACAAACTCACTCCTCATGTTACTACTCTATGTCGCTAATCCAAGTCGCTCTAACAACTCACTCCTCCATGTCACTCCACCATTTCACTCCTCCGTATAGCTCCTCCACATCAATCCTCTATGTCACTCCTCCATGTCTCTCCTCCATGTCGCTCTAACAACTCACTCCTCCATGTCGCTATTGCATGTGACTCCTCCATGTCGCTCCACCAACTCCTTCCTCCACTTTATTGCTCCATGTCACTCCTCCATGTCAATACTTTATGTCACTCCTCCAAGTTACTCCGCCATGTCACTACACCAACTCAATCCTTCTTGTCACTCCTCCATGTCACTCATCCATGTCACTTCTATATGTCTTCCATGTCACTCCTCCGTGTCCCTCCTCCATGTCACTCATCTATGTCCCTCCTCCATGTCACTCCACCATGTCGTTATTCCATGTGACTCCTCCATGTCGCTACACCAACTCATTACTCATGTCACTCCACCATGTCGCTACTCCATGTCACTCCTCCATGTCGCTACTCCAACTCAACCCTCCTTGTCACTCCTCCATGTCACACCTCCATGTCACTCCTCCATGTCGCTACACCAACTCATTCCTCATGTCACTCCTCCATGTCGCTACTCCATGTCACTCCTTCATGTTGCTACACCAACTCAAACATCCTTGTAACTCCTCCATGTCACTCATCCATGTCATTCCTCCATGTCACTCATTTATGTCACTCCTCCAATTCACTCCTCCATGTAATCTCTATATGTCTTCCATGTCTAGCCTCCATATCGCTCCTCCATGTCCCTCCTCCATGTCACTCCTCCATGTCATTCATCAATGTCACTCCTCCATGTATCTCCTCCATGTCGCTACTCTATGTCACTCCTCCATGTCGCTACACAAACTCACTCCTCATGTTACTACTCTATGTCGCTATTCCATGTCGCTCTAACAACTCACTTCTCCATGTCACTCCACCTTTTCACTCCTCCGTGTTGCTCCTCCACATCAACCCTCTATGTAACTCCTCTATGTCACTCCTCCAGGTCACTCCTCCATGTCTCTCCTCCATATCGCTCTAACAACTCACTCCTCCATGTCACTCCACCATTTCACTCCTCCATGTCGCTACACCAACTCATTCCTCATGTCACTCCTCCATGTCGCTACTCCATGTCACTCCTTCATGTTGCTACACCAACTCAAACATCCTTGTAACTCCTCCATGTCACTCATCCATGTCATTCCTCCATGTCACTCATTTATGTCACTCCTCCAATTCACTCCTCCATGTAATCTCTATATGTCTTCCATGTCTAGCCTCCATATCGCTCCTCCATGTCCCTCCTCCATGTCACTCCTCCATGTCATTCATCAATGTCACTCCTCCATGTATCTCCTCCATGTCGCTACTCTATGTCACTCCTCCATGTCGCTACACAAACTCACTCCTCATGTTACTACTCTATGTCGCTCTAACAACTCACTTCTCCATGTCACTCCACCTTTTCACTCCTCCGTGTTGCTCCTCCACATCAACCCTCTATGTAACTCCTCTATGTCACTCCTCCAGGTCACTCCTCCATGTCTCTCCTCCATATCGCTCTAACAACTCACTCCTCCATGTCACTCCACCATTTCACTCCTCCATGTCACTCCTCCAGGTCACTACTCCATGTCAATACTCAAAGTCACTCCTCCATGTCACGACACCAACTCACCCCTCACTGTCACTCCTCCATGTCACTACTACATGTCACTCCTCCATGTCACAACACAAACTCAACCCTCCTCGTCACTCCTCCATGTCACTCATCCATGTCATTCCTCCATGTCACTCCTTTATGTCACTCCTCCAATTCACTCCTCCATGTCACCTCTATATGTCTTACATGTCACTCCTCCATGTCAATCCTCCATGTCATTACTCCATGTCACTCCTCCATGTCGCTCCTCTGTGTTGCTCCTCCACATCAATCCTCTATGTCACTCCTCCATTTCACTCCTCCATGTAACTCCTCCATGTCGCTATTCCATGTCAGTCCTCCATGTCACTACACCAACTCACTCTCCGATGTTACTCCTCCATGTCGCTACTCCATGTGACTCCTCCATGTCAATACACCAACTCAAACCTCTTTGTCCATCCTCCATGTCGCTACACTAACTCACTCTTCCATGTCACTTATCCATGTCGCTTCTCCATGTCACTCCTCCATGTCAATACACCAACTCAAACCTCTATGTCCATCCTCCATGTCGCTACACCAACTCACTCTTCCATGTCACTTCTGCGTGTTGCTCCTCCATGTCACTCCTCCATGTCACTCCTCCATGTCGCTACTCAAAGTCATTCCTCCATGTTACTACACCAACTCACTCCTCAATGTCACTCCTCCATATCCCTCCTCCATTTCCCTCCTCCATGTCGCTATAACAACTCACTCTTCCATGTCACTCCACCATTTCACTCCTCCATGTCAATCCTCCATGTCACTCCTCCATGTTGCTACAAGAACTCAACCCTCCTTTTCACTCCTCCATGTCACTCCTCCATGTCAACCCTTTATGTTACTCCTCCATGTTACTCCTCCATGTCAATCCTTTATGTCACTCTTCCAAGTCACTCCTCCATGTCTCTCCACCATTTCACTCCTCCATGTCACTCCTCCAGGTCACTCCTCCATGTCGCTACTCAAAGTGACTCCTCCATGTCACTACACCAACTCACTCTTCCATGTCACTACTTCATGTCACTCATCCATGTCACGACTCCATGTGACTCCTCCATGTCGCTCCACCAACTCACTCGTCCACGTCGCTCCTCCATGTTGCTCTTCCATGTCACTCCTCCATGTAACTCATCTTTGTCCCTCCGCCATGTCACTACACCAACTCAATCCTTCTTGTCACTCCTCCATGTCACTCATCCATGTCACTTTTATATGTCTTCCATGTCACTCCTCCATGTCCCTCCTCAATGTAACTCCTCCACGTCGCTCCTCTATGTCACTCCTCCATGTCACTTCTCCATGTCTCTCCTCCATGTCGCTCTTACAACTCCTTCCTACATGTCACTCCAAAATTTCAACCCTCCATGTCGCTACTCAAAGTCATTCCTCCATGTTACTACACCAACTCACTCCTCAATGTCACTCCTCCATATCCCTCCTCCATATCTCTCCTCCATGTCGCTATAACAACTCACTCCTCCATGTCACTCCACCATTTCACTCCTCCATGTCAATCCTCCAGGTCACTCCTCCATGTCACTACTCAAAGTCACTCCTTCATGTCCCTACACCAACTCACTCCTCAATGTCACTCCTCAATGTCACTACTTCATGTCACTCCTCCATGTCACTACACAAACTCAATCCTCCTTTACACTCTTTGATGTCACTCCTCCATATCGCTCCTCCATGTCCCTCCTCCATGTCACTCCTCCATGTCATTCCTCCATGTCACTCCTCCATGTATCTCCTCCATGTCATTCCTCCATGTCACTTCTTTATGTCACTCCTCCATGTCAGTCCTCCATGTCACTTCTCCATGTCTCTCCTCCACGTAACTCCTCTATGTCACTCCTCCATGTCACTCCTCCATGTCACTCCTCCATGTTTGTCCTCCATGTCACTATAACAACTCACTCCTCCATGTAAACTCCACCATTTCACTCCGCCATGTCACTCCACCATATCAACCCTCCTTCCTGATCAACCCTGTCACATCTCCAAGTCACTCCTCCATGTCCCTCCTCCATGTCACTACTCCTTGTCGCTATTCCATGTCACTCCTCCATAGCGCTACACAAACTCACTCCTCATGTCACTCATCCATGTCACTCCTCTATGTCACTCCTCCAATTCACTCACCCATGTCCCTCCGCGATGTCACTCCACCATATCAACCCTCCTTGGTTATCTGCCCTGTCACTTCTCCATGTCACTCCTCTATGTCACTCCTCCATGTCACTCCTCTATGTCACTCCTCCATGTCACTCCTCCAGGTCACTCCTCCATGTCGCTACTCAAAGTCACTCCTCCATATCACACCTCCATGTCAATCCTCCATGTCGCTACACCAACTCATTCCTCATGTCACTCCTCCATGTCGCTACTCCATGTCACTCCTCCATGTTGCTACACCAACTCAACCCTCTTTGTAACTCCTCCATGTCACTCATCCTTGTCATTCCTCCATGTCACTCGTTTATGTCACTCCTCCAATTCTCACCTAAATATCATCTCTATATGTCTTCCATGTCACTCCTCCATGTCCATCCTCCATGTCACTACTCCATGTCACTCCTCCATGTTGCTCCTCCATGTTGCTCTTCCATGTCACTCCTCCATGTAACTCATCTTTGTCCCTCCGCCATGTCACTACACCAACTCAATCCTTCTTGTCACTCCTCCATGTCACTCATCCATGTCACTTTTATATGTCTTCCATGTCACTCCTCCATGTCCCTCCTCAATGTCACTCCTCCACGTCGCTCCTCTATGTCACTCCTCCATGTCACTTCTCCATGTCTCTCCTCCATGTCGCTCTTACAACTCCCTCCTACATGTCACTCCAAAATTTCAATCCTCCATGTCGCTACTCAAAGTCATTCCTCCATGTTACTACACCAACTCACTCCTCAATGTCACTCCTCCATATCCCTCCTCCATATCTCTCCTCCATGTCGCTATAACAACTCACTCATCCATGTCACTCCACCATTTCACTCCTCCATGTCAATCCTCCAGGTCACTCCTCCATGTCACTACTCAAAGTCACTCCTTCATGTCCCTACACCAACTCACTCCTCAATGTCACTCCTCAATGTCACTACTTCATGTCACTCCTCCATGTCACTACACAAACTCAATCCTCCTTTACACTCTTTGATGTCACTCCTCCATATCGCTCCTCCATGTCCCTCCTCCATGTCACTCCTCCATGTCATTCCTCCATGTCACTCCTCCATGTATCTCCTCCATGTCATTCCTCCATGTCACTTCTTTATGTCACTCCTCCATGTCAGTCCTCCATGTCACTTCTCCATGTCTCTCCTCCACGTAACTCCTCTATGTCACTCCTCCATGTCACTCCTCCATGTCACTCCTCCATGTTTGTCCTCCATGTCGCTATAACAACTCACTCCTCCATGTAAACTCCACCATTTCACTCCGCCATGTCACTCCACCATATCAACCCTCCTTCCTGATCAACCCTGTCACATCTCCAAGTCACTCCTCCATGTCCCTCCTCCATGTCACTACTCCTTGTCGCTATTCCATGTCACTCCTCCATAGCGCTACACAAACTCACTCCTCATGTCACTCATCCATGTCACTCCTCTATGTCACTCCTCCAATTCACTCACCCATGTCCCTCCGCGATGTCACTCCACCATATCAACCCTCCTTGGTTATCTGCCCTGTCACTTCTCCATGTCACTCCTCTATATCACTCCTCCATGTCACTCCTCTATGTCACTCCTCCATGTCACTCCTCCAGGTCACTCCTCCATGTCGCTACTCAAAGTCACTCCTCCATATCACACCTCCATGTCAATCCTCCATGTCGCTACACCAACTCATTCCTCATGTCACTCCTCCATGTCGCTACTCCATGTCACTCCTCCATGTTGCTACACCAACTCAACCCTCTTTGTAACTCCTCCATGTCACTCATCCTTGTCATTCCTCCATGTCACTCGTTTATGTCACTCCTCCAATTCTCACCTAAATGTCATCTCTATATGTCTTCCATGTCACTCCTCCATGTCCATCCTCCATGTCACTACTCCATGTCACTCCTCCATGTTGCTCCTCCGTGTTGCTCCTCCATGTCACTCCTCCAAGTCACTCACCCATGTCCCTCCACTATGTCACTCCACCATATCAACCCTACTTCCTGATCAACCCTGTCACTTCTCCAAGTCACTCCTCCATGTCCCTCCTCCATGTCACTACTCCATGTCACTCCTCCATGTCGCTCCTACGTGTTGCTCCTCCATGTCACTCCTCCAAGTCACTCCTCCATGTCCATCCTCCATGTCACTACTCCATGTCACTCCTCCATGTTGCTCCTCCGTGTTGCGCCCTCATGTCAATCCTCCAAGTCACTCACCCATGTCCCTTCACGATGTCACTCCACCATATCAACGCTCCTTCCTGATCATCCCTGTCACTTCTCTAAGTCACTCCTCCATGTCCCTCCTCCATGTCACTCCTCCATGTCACTCCTCCGTGTTGCTCCTCCACATCAATCCTCTATGTCACTCCTCCATGTCACTCCTCCATTTCGCTACACAAACTCACTCCTCATGTTACTACTCTATGTCGCTAATCCATGTCTCTCTAACAACTCACTCCTCCATGTCACTCCACTATTTCACTCCTCCGTATTGCTCCTCCACATCAATCCTCTGTCACTACTCCATGTCACTCCTCCATGTCACTCCTCCATGTCGCTCTAACAACTCATTCCTCCATGTCACTCCTCCATGTCGCTAATCCATGTGACTCATCCATGTCGCTCCACCAACTCCTTCCTCCATGTTACTCCTCCTTGTCACTCCTCCATGTCAATCCTTTATGTCACTCCTCCAAGTTACTCCTCCATGTCACTCCACCATTTCACTCCTCCATGTCACTCCTCCAGGTCACTCCTCCATGTCGTTACTCAACGTCACTCCTCCATGTCTCTACACCAACTCACTCCTCAATGTCACTTCTCCATGTCACTACTTCATGTCACTCCTCCATGTCGCTACTCCATGTGACTCCTCCATGTCTCTCCACCAACTCAGTCCTCCACGTCGCTCATCCATGTTGCTCTTCCATGTCACTCCTCCATGTAACTCATCTATGTCCCTCTGCCATGTCACTACACCAACTCAATCCTTCTTGTCACTCCTCCATGTCACACCTCCATGTCACTCCACCATGTCGTTATTCCAGGTGACTCCTCCATGTCGCTACACCAACTCATTACTCATGTCACTCCTCCATGTCGCTACTCCATGTCACTCCTCCATGTCGCTACTCCAACTCAACCCTCCTTGTCATTCCTCCATGTCACTCCTCCATGTATCTCCTCCATGTCACTACTCTATGTCACTCCTCCATGTCACTCCTCCATGTCACTACACAAACTCACTCCTCATGTTACTACTCTATGTCGCTACTCCATGTCACTCCTCCATGTCGCTACACCAACACACTCCTCCATGTCAATACTTCTTGTCACTCCTCCATGTCATTCCTCCATGTCACTACTCTATGTTACTCTTCCATGTCACTCTTCCATGTCTCCCCTCCACATCACTCCTCTATGTCACTCCTTCATGTCACTCCTCCATGTCGCTCTAACAACTCACTCCTCCATGTCACTCCACCATTTCACTCCTCCATGTCACTCCTCCAGGTCACTCCTCAATGTCACTACTCAAAGTCACTCCTCCATGTCACTCCTCCATGTTGCTATTCCAAATTACTCCTACATGTTGCTCCTACATGTCACTCCACCGTATCAACCCTCCTTGGTTATCCGCCCTGTCACTTCTCCATGTCACTCTTCCATGTCTCTCCTCCACATCACTCCTCTATGTCACTACTCCATGTCACTCCTCCATGTCACTCCTCCATGTCGCTACTCGATTTCACTCCTCCATGTCACTCCTCCATGTCACTCCTCCATGTCGCTACACAAACTCACTCCTCATGTTACTACTCTATGTCGCTACTCCATGTCACTCCTCCATGTCGCTACACCAACTCACTCCTCAATGTCACTCCCCCATGTCACTACTTCTTGTCACTCCTCCATGTCACTCATCCATGTCATTCCTCCATGTCACTCCTTTATGTCACAACTACAATTCACTCCTCCATGTCCATCCTCCATGTCACTACTCCATATCAAACAACTATGTCACTCCTCCAGGTCACTCCTCCATGTCGCTACTCAAAGTCACTCCTCCATGTTACGACACCAACTCAAACCTTCTTGTCACTCCTCCATGTCACTACTTCATGTCACTTCTCCATGTCGCTACTCCATGTGACTCCTCCATGTCGCTCCACCAACTCACTCCTCCACGTCGCTCCTCCATGTTACACCTCCATGTTGCTCCTCCATGTCACTCTTCCAAGTCACTCACCCATGTCCCTCCGCGATGTCACTCCACCATATCAACCCTCCTTGGTTATCCGCCCTGTCACTTCTCCATGTCACTCTTCCATGTCTCTCCTCCACATCACTCCTCTATGTCACTACTCCATGTCACTCCTCCATGTCACTCCTCCATGTCTCTCCTCCATGTCGCTCTAACAACTAACTCCTCCATGTCACTCCTCCATGTCACTCCTCCATGTCGCTACAAAAACTCACTCCTCATGTTACTACTCTTTGTTGCTACTCCATGTCACTCCTCCATGTCGCTACACCAACTCACTCCTCAATGTCACTCCTCCATGTCATTACTTCTTGTCACTCCTCCATGTCACTCATCCATGCCTTTCCTCCATTTCTCTCCTCCATGTCGCTATAACAACTCACTCCTCCATGTCACTCCTCCAGGTCACTCCTCCATGTCGCTACTCAAAGTCACTCCTCCATGTCACTACACCAAATCACTCCTCAATGTCACTCCTCAGTGTCACTACTTCATGTCACTCCTCCATGTCACTCCTCCAATTTACTCCTCCATGTCACCTTTATATGTCTTCCATGTCACTCCTCCATGTCCATCCTCCATGTCACTACTCCATGTCACTCCTCCATGTCGCTCCTCCATGTAACTCCTCCATGTTGCTCCTCCGTGTTGCTCATCCTTGTCACTCCTCCAAGTCACTCCTCCATGTATCTCCTCCATGTCGCTACTCTATTTCACTCCTCCATGTCACTCCTCCATGTCACTCCTCCATGTCGCTACACAAACTCACTCCTCATGTTACTACTCTATGTCGCTACTCCATGTCACTCCTCCATGTCGCTACACCAACTCACTCCTCAATGTCACTCCCCCATGTCACTACTTCTTGTCACTCCTCCATGTCACTCATCCATGTCATTCCTCCATGTCACTCCTTTATGTCACAACTCCAATTCACTCCTCCATGTCCATCCTCCATGTCACTACTCCATATCAAACAACTATGTCACTCCTCCATGTCGCTCTAACAACTCACTCCTCCATGTCACCCCACCATTTCACTCCTCCATGTCACTCCTCCAGGTCACTCCTCCATGTCGCTACTCAAAGTCACTCCTCCATGTTACGACACCAACTCAAACCTTCTTGTCACTCCTCCATGTCACTACTTCATGTCACTTCTCCATGTCGCTACTCCATGTGACTCCTCCATGTCGCTCCACCAACTCACTCCTCCACGTTGCTCCTCCATGTTGCTCCTCCATGTTGCTCCTCCATGTCACTCTTCCACGTCACTCACCCATGTCCCTCCGCGATGTCACTCCACCATATCAACCCTCCTTGGTTATCCGCCCTGTCACTTCTCCATGTCACTCTTCCATGTCTCTCCTCCACATCACTCCTCTATGTCACTCCTCCATGTCACTCTTCCATGTCACTACCTCATGTCTCTCCTCCATGTTGCTCTAACAACTCACTCCTCCATGTCACTCCACCATTTCACTCCTCCATGTCACTCTTCCAGATCACTCCTCCATGTCGCTACTCAAAGTCACTCCTCCATGTCACTCCTCCATGTCACTCCTCCATGTCCATCCTCCATGTCACTCCTCCAAGTTACTCACCCATGTCCCTACACGATGTCACTCCACCATATCAACCCTCCTTCCTGATCAACCCTGTCACTCATTCATGTCCATCATCCATGTCACTACTACACATCAATCCTCTAAGTCACTCCTCCATGTCCGTTCTCCATGTCACTACTCCATGTCACTCCTCCATGTTGCTCCTCCGTGTTGCTCCTCCATGTCACTCCTCCAAGTCACTCACCCATGTCCCTACACGATGTCACTCCACCATATCAACCCTCCTTCCTGATCAACCCTCTCACTTCTCCAAGTCACTCCTCCATGTCCCTCCTCCATGTCACTACTCCATGTCACTCCTCCATGTCGCTCCTCCGTGTTGCTCCTCCACATCAATCCTCTATGTCACTCCTCCATGTTGCTCCTCCAAGTCATTCCTCCATGTAACTTCTACATGTAGCTACTCCATGTCACTACTCCGTGTCACTCCTCAATGTTGCTACACCAACTCAAACCTCTTTGTAACTACTCCATGTCACTCATCCGTGTCATTCCTCCATGTCACTCGTTTATGTCACTCCTCCAATTCACTCCTCCATGTCATCTCTATATGTCTTCCATGTCACTCCTCCATGTCCATCCTCCATGTCACTACTCCATGTCACTCCTCCATGTTGCTCCTCCGTGTTGCTCCTCCAAGTCACTCCTCCAAGTCACTCACCCATGTCCCTCCACTATGTCACTCCACCATATCAACCCTACTTCCTGATCAACCCTGTCACTTCTCCAAGTCACTCCTCCATATCCCTTCACCATGTCACTGCTCCATGTCACTCCTCCATGTCGCTCCTCCGTGTTGCTCCTCTACATCAATCCTCTATGTCACTCCTCCATGTTGCTCCTCCAAGTCACTCTTCCATGTAACTCCTCTATGTAGCTACTCCATGTCACTACTCCATGTCACTCCTCCATGTCGCTCCTCCATGTTGCTCCTCCAAGTCACTCCTCCATGTAACTCCTCCATGTAGCTACTCCATGTCACTCCTCCATGTCGCTACACAAACTCACTCCTCATGTCACTCCTCCATGTCACTCCTCCATGTCACTCCTCCAAGTCACTCACCCATGTCCCTCCGCAATGTCACTCCACCATATCAACCCTCCTTGGTTATCCGCCCTGTCACTTCTCCAAGTTACTCCTCCATGTCCATCCTCCATGTTGCTCCTCCATGTAGCTCCTCCATGTCACTCCTCCATGTCACTCATCCATGTCACACCTCTATGTCACTCCTCCATGTCACTCCTCTAAGTCACTCGTCCATGTCACTCCTCCATGTAACTACTCCATGTAGCTACTCCATGTCACTCCTCCATGTTGCTCCTCCACATCAATCCTCTATGTCACTCCTCCATGTCACTCCTCCATTTCGCTACACAAACTCACTCCTCATGTTACTACTCTATGTCGCTAATCCATGTCTCTCTAACAACTCACTCCTCCATGTCACTCCACTATTTCACTCCTCCGTATTGCTCCTCCACATCAATCCTCTGTCACTACTCCATGTCACTCCTCCATGTCACTCCTCCATGTCGCTCTAACAACTCATTCCTCCATGTCACTCCTCCATGTCGCTAATCCATGTGACTCCTCCATGTCGCTCCACCAACTCCTTCCTCCATGTTACTCCTCCTTGTCACTCCTCCATGTCAATCCTTTATGTCACTCCTCCAAGTCACTCCTCCATGTCACTCCACCATTTCACTCCTCCATGTCACTCCTCCAGGTCACTCCTCCATGTCGCTACTCAACGTCACTCCTCCATGTCTCCACACCAACTCACTCCTCAATGTCACTTCTCCATGTCACTACTTCATGTCACTCCTCCATGTCGCTACTCCATGTGACTCCTCCATGTCTCTCCACCAACTCAGTCCTCCACGTCGCTCCTCCATGTTGCTCTTCCATGTCACTCCTCCATGTAACTCATCTATGTCCCTCTGCCATGTCACTACACCAACTCAATCCTTCTTGTCACTCCTCCATGTCACACCTCCATGTCACTCCACCATGTCGTTATTCCAGGTGACTCCTCCATGTCGCTACACCAACTCATTACTCATGTCACTCCTCCATGTCGCTACTCCATGTCACTCCTCCATGTCGCTACTCCAACTCAACCCTCCTTGTCATTCCTCCATGTCACTCCTCCATGTATCTCCTCCATGTCGCTACTCTATGTCACTCCTCCATGTCACTCCTCCATGTCACTACTCTATGTTACTCTTCCATGTCACTCTTCCATGTCTCCCCTCCACATCACTCCTCTATGTCACTCCTTCATGTCACTCCTCCATGTCGCTCTAACAACTCACTCCTCCATGTCACTCCACCATTTCACTCCTCCATGTCACTCCTCCAGGTCACTCCTCAATGTCACTACTCAAAGTCACTCCTCCATGTCACTCCTCCATGTTGCTATTCCAAGTTACTCCCACATGTTGCTCCTACATGTCACTCCACCGTATCAACCCTCCTTGGTTATCCGCCCTGTCACTTCTCCATGTCACTCTTCCATGTCTCTCCTCCACATCACTCCTCCTTGTCACTCCTCCATGTCAATCCTTTATGTCACTCCTCCAAGTCACTCCTCCATGTCACTCCACCATTTCACTCCTCCATGTCACTCCTCCATGTATCTCCTCCATGTCGCTACTCTATGTCACTACTCCATGTCACTCCTCCATGTCACTCCTCCATGTCTCTCCTCCATGTCGCTCTAACAACTCACTTCTCCATGTCGCTACTCCGTGTCACTCCTCAATGTTGCTACACCAACTCAAACCTCTTTGTAACTACTTCATGTCACTCATCCGTGTCATTCCTCCATGTCCATCCTCCATGTCACTACTCCAAGTCACTCCTCCATGTTGCTCCTCCGTGTTGCTCCTCCATGTCACTCCTCCAAGTCACTCACCCATGTCCCTCCACTATGTCACTCCACCATATCAACCCTACTTCCTGATCAACCCTGTCACTTCTCCAAGTCACTCCTCCATATCCCTTCACCATGTCACTGCTCCATGTCACGCCTCCATGTCGCTCCTCCGTGTTGCTCCTCTACATCAATCCTCTATGTCACTCCTCCATGTTGCTCCTCCAAGTCACTCCTCCATGTAACTCCTACATGTAGCTACTCCATGTCACTCCTCCATGTCGCTACACAAACTCACTCCTCATGTCACTCCTCCATGTCACTCCTCCATGTCACTCCTCCAAGTCACTCACCCATGTCCCTCCGCAATGTCACTCCACCATATCAACCCTTCTTGGTTAGACGCCCAGTCACTTCTCCAAGTTACTCCTCCATGTCCATCCTCCATGTTGCTCCTCCATGTAGCTCCTCCATGTCACTCCTCCATGTCACTCATCCATGTCACACCTCTATGTCACTCCTCCATGTCACTCCTCTAAGTCACTCGTCCATGTCACTCCTCCATGTAACTCCTCCATGTAGTTACTCCATGTCACTCCTCCAAGTTACTTATCCAAGTCACTCATCCATGTCCCTCCGCAATGTCACTACTCCTTGTCGCTATTCCATGTAACTCCTCCATGTCGCTACACAAACTCACTCCTCATGTCACTCCTCCATGTCACTCCTCCATGTCTCTCCTCTATGTCGCTATAACAACTCACTCCTCCATGTCACTCCACCATTTCACTCCTCCATGTCACTCCTCCAGGTCACTCCTCCATGTCGCTACTCAAAGTCACTCCTCCATGTCACTCCTCCATGTCGCTATTCTAAGTTACTCCTCCATGTTGCTCCTCCATGTTGCTCCCCCATTTCACTCCTCCATGTTACTCATCCATTTCACTCCTCCAAGTCACTCACCCATGTCCCTCCGCGATGTCACTCCACCATATCAACCCTCCTTGGTTATCCGCCCTGTCACTTCTCCATGTCACTCCTCCATGTAACTCCTACATGTAGCTACTCCATGTCACTAATCCATGTCACTCCTCCATGTCGCTCCTCCGTGTTTCTCCTCCAAGTCATTCCTCCATGTAGCTACTCCATGTCACTCCTCTATGTCGCTCCTCCGTGTTGCTCCTCCAAGTCATTCCTCCATGTAACTCCTCCATGTAGCTACTCCATGTCACTCCTCCATGTCGCTACACAAACTCACTCCTCAATGTCACTCCTCCATGTCACTCCTCCATGTCACTCTTACAAGTCACTCACCCATGTCCCTCCGCAATGTCACTCCACCATATCAACCCTCCTTGGTTATCCGCCCTGTCACTTCTCCAAGTCACTCCTCCATGTCCATCCTCCATGTCACTACTCCATGTTGCTATTCCAAGTTACTCCTCCATGTTGCTCCTCCATGTTGCTCCTCCATGTCACTCCTCCATGTCACTCATCCATGTCACTAATCTATGTCACTCCTCCATGTCACTCCTCTATGTCACTCGTCCATGTCACTCCTCCATGTAACTCCTCCATGTAGCTACTCCATGTCACTCCTCCAATTCACTCATCCAAGTCACTCATCCATGTCCCTCCGCCATGTCACTACTCCTTGTCGCTATTCCATGTAACTCCTCCATGTCGCTACTCCATGTCACTCAACCATGTCACTCCTCCAAGTCACTCACCCATGTCCCTCCGCGATGTCACTCCACCATATCAACCCTCCTTCCTGATCATGCCTGTCACTTCTCCAAGTCACTCCTCCATGTCCATCCTCCATGTCACTACTCCACATCAATCCTCTATGTCACTCCTCCATGTCACTCCTCCATGTAACTCATCTATGTCCCTCCACCATGTCACTATACCAACTCAATCCTTCTTGTCACTCCTCCATGTCACTCCTTTATGTCAGTCCTCCAATTCACTCCTCCATGTCACCTCTATATGTCTTCCATGTCACTCCTCCATGTTATTACTCCACATCAATCCTCTATGTCACTCCTCCATGTCACTCCTCCATGTAACTCATCTATGTCCCTCCGCCATGTCACTATACCAACTAAATCCTTCTTGTTACTCCTCCATGTCACTCATCCATGTCACTTCTCCATGTCTCTCCTCCATGTCGCTCTAACAACTCACTCCTCCATGTCACTCCACCATTTCACTCCTCCATGTCACTCCTCCAGGTCACTCCTCCATGTCGCTACTCAAAGTCACTGCTCCATGTCATTCTTCCATGTCACTCGTTTATGTCACTCCTCCATGTCGCTCCTCCATGTTGCTCCTCCGTGTCACTCCTCCATGTCACTCATCCATGTCCCTCCACCATGTCACTCATCCATGTCATTCCTCATGTCACTCCTTCATGTCACTCCTCCAATTCACTCCTCCATGTCACTCCTCCATGTCACTCATCCATGTCCCTCCGCCATTTCATTCCACCCTATCAATCTCCCTTAGTGATACGACCTGTCACTCCTCCATGTCACTCCTCCATGTCTCTCCTCCATGTCGCTCTAACAACTCACTCCTCCATGTCACTCCACCATTTCACTCCTCCATGTCACTCCTCCAGGTCACTCCTCCATGTCGCTACTCAAAGTCACTCCTCCATGTCACTCCTCCATGTAGGTATTCCAAGTTACTCCTACATGTTGCTACTCCATGTCACTCCTCCATGTCACTCATCCATGTCACTCCTTCAAGTCACTCACCCATGTCCCTCCGCGATGTCACTCCACCATATCAACCCTCCTTGGTTATCCGCCCTGTCACTTCTCCATGTCACTCTTCCATGTCTATCCTCCACGTCACTCCTCCAGGTCACTCCTCCATGTCGCTACTCTATGTCACTCCTCCATGTCGCTACACCAACTCACTCCTCAATGTCACTCCTCCATGTCACTACTTCTTGTCACTCCTCCATGTCACTCCTCCATGTCGCTACTCCATGTGACTCCTCCATGTCGCTCCACCAACTCAGTCCTCCACGTCGCTCCTCCATGTTGCTCTTCCATGTCACTCCTCCATGTAACTCATCTATGTCCCTCCGCCATGTCACTACACCAACTCAATCCTTCTTGTCACTCCTCCATGTCACTCATCCATGTCCCTCCGCCATTTCACTCCACCCTATCAATCTCCCTTAGTGATCTGACCTGTCACTCCTCCAGGTCACTCCTCCATGTCGCTACTCAAAGTCACTCCTCCATGTCACTCCTCCATGTAGGTATTCCAAGTTACTCCTACATGTTGCTACTCCATGTCTCTCCTCCACGTCACTCCTCTATGTCACTCCTCCATGTCTCTCCTCCATGTTGCTCTAACAACTCACTCCTCCATATCACTCCACCATTTCACTCTTCCATGTCACTTCTCCAGGTCACTCCTCCATGTCGCTACTCAAAGTCACTCCTCCATGTCACTCATCCATGTCATTCCTCCATGTCACTCGTTTATGTCACTCCTCCAATTCACTCCTCCATGTCACCTCTATATGTCTTTGATGTCACTGCTCCATGTCCATCCTCCATGTCACTACTCCATGTCACTCCTCCGTGTTGATCCTCCTTGTTGCTCCTCTACATCAATCCTCTATGTCACTCCTCCATGTTGCTCCTCCAAGTCACTCCTCCATGTTACTCCTACATGAAGCTACTCCATGTCACTACTCCATGTCACTCCTCCATGTCACTCCTCCATGTCACTCATCCATGTCCCTCCTGCATGTCACTCCATCCTATCAATCTTCCTTGGTGATCCGACCTGTCACTTCTCCATGTCACTCTTCCATGTCTCTCCTCCACGTCACTCCACCATTTCACTCCTCATGTCACTCCTCCAGGTCACTCCTCCATGTCGCTACTCAAAGTCACTCCTCCATGTCACTACACCAACTCACTCCTCAATGTCACTCCTCCATGTCACTACTTCATGTCACTCCTCCATGTCATTCCTCCATGTCACTCCTCCATGTATGTCCTCCATGTCGCTACTCTATGTCACTCCTCCATGTCACTCCTCCATGTCGCTACACCAACTCACTCCTCAATGTCACTCCTCCATGTCACAACTCCAATTCACTCCTCCATGTCACCTCTATATGTCTTCCATGTCACTCCTCCATGTCCATCCTCCATGTCACTACTCTATGTCACTCCTCCATGTCGCTCCTCCGTGTTGCTCCTCCTTGTCACTCCTCCAAGTCACTCACCCATGTCCTTCTACGATGTTACTCCACCATATAAACCCTCCTTCCTGATCAACCCTGTCACTTCTCCAAGTCACTCCTCCATGTCCATCCTCCATGTCACTACTCCATGTCACTCCTCCATGTCACTCCTCCATTTTACTACTCTATGACGCTACTCAATGTCACTCCTCCATGTCGCTACACCAACTCACTCCTCAATGTCACTCCTCCGTGTTGCTCCTCCTTGTCACTCCTCCAAGTCAGTCCTCCATGTCACTTCTCCATGTCTCTCCTCCACGTCACTCCTCTATGTCACTCCTCCATGTCACTCCTCCATGTATCTACTCCATGTCGCTATAACAACTCACTCCTCCATCTCACTCCACCATTTCAGTCCTCCATGTCACTCCACCATTTCATTCCTCCATGTCACTCCTCCAGGTCACTCCTCCATGTCGCTACACCAACTTACTACTCAATGTCACTCCTTCATGTCACTCCTCCATTTCTCTCCTCCATGTCGCTATAACAACTCACTCCTCCATGTCACTCCTCCAGGTCACTCCTCCATGTCGCTACTCAAAGTCACTCCTCCATGTCACTACACCAACTCACTCCTCAATGTCACTCCTCAATGTCACTACTTCATATCACTCCTCCATGTCATTCCTCCATGTCACTCCTCCATGTATCTCCTCCATGTCGCTAATCTATGTCACTCCTCCATGTCACTCCTCCATGTCGCTACACCAACTCACTCCTCAATGTCACTCCTCCATGTCACAACTCCAATTCACTCCTCCATGTCACCTCTATATGTCTTCCATGTCACTCCTCCATGTCCATCCTCCATGTCACTACTCTATGTCACTTCTATATGTCTTCCATTTCACTCCTCCATGTCCATCCATCATGTCACTACTCCATGTCACTCCTCCATGTCGCTCCTCCGTGTTGCTCCTCCAAGTCACTCCTCCATGTAACTCCTCCATGTAGCTACTCCATGTCACTCCTCCATGTAACTACTTCTTCTCACTCCTCCTTGTCACTCATCCATTTTATTCCTCCATGTCACTCCTTTATGTTATTCCTCCATGTCGCTACACCAACCCAGTCTTTCATGTTACTCCTCAATGTTGCTACTCCATGTGACTCCTCCATGTCGCTCCACCAACTCCTTCCTCCATGTTACTCCTCCATGTCACTCCTCAATGTCACTCCTTTATGTCACTCCTCCAAGTTACTCCTCAATGTCACTCCTCCGTGTTGCTACTCCAAGTCACTCCTCCATGTAACTCCTCCATGTAGCTACTCCATGTCACTCCTCCAAGTCACTCACCCATGTCCTTCTACGATGTTACTCCACCATATAAACCCTCCTTCCTGATCAACCCTGTCACTTCTCCAAGTCACTCCTCCATGTCCATCCTCCATGTCACTACTCCATGTCACTCCTCCATGTCACTCCTCCATTTTACTACTCTATGACGCTACTCAATGTCACTCCTCCATGTCGCTACACCAACTCACTCCTCAATGTCACTCCTCCGTGTTGCTCCTCCTTGTCACTCCTCCAAGTCAGTCCTCCATGTCACTTCTCCATGTCTCTCCTCCACGTCACTCCTCTATGTCACTCCTCCATGTCACTCCTCCATGTCACTCCTCCATGTATCTACTCCATGTCGCTATAACAACTCACTCCTCCATCTCACTCCACCATTTCAGTCCTCCATGTCACTCCACCATTTCATTCCTCCATGTCACTCCTCCAGGTCACTCCTCCATGTCGCTACAACAACTTACTACTCAATGTCACTCCTTCATGTCACTCCTCCATTTCTCTCCTCCATGTCGCTATAACAACTCACTCCTCCATGTCACTCCTCCAGGTCACTCCTCCATGTCGCTACTCAAAGTCACTCCTCCATGTCACTACACCAACTCACTCCTCAATGTCACTCCTCAATGTCACTACTTCATATCACTCCTCCATGTCATTCCTCCATGTCACTCCTCCATGTATCTCCTCCATGTCGCTAATCTATGTCACTCCTCCATGTCACTCCTCCATGTCGCTACACCAACTCACTCCTCAATGTCACTCCTCCATGTCACAACTCCAATTCACTCCTCCATGTCACCTCTATATGTCTTCCATGTCACTCCTCCATGTCCATCCTCCATGTCACTACTCTATGTCACTTCTATATGTCTTCCATTTCACTCCTCCATGTCCATCCATCATGTCACTACTCCATGTCACTCCTCCATGTCGCTCCTCCGTGTTGCTCCTCCAAGTCACTCCTCCATGTAACTCCTCCATGTAGCTACTCCATGTCACTCCTCCATGTAACTACTTCTTCTCACTCCTCCTTGTCACTCATCCATATTATTCCTCCATGTCACTCCTTTATGTTATTCCTCCATGTCGCTACACCAACTCAGTCTTTCATGTTACTCCTCAATGTTGCTACTCCATGTGACTCCTCCATGTCGCTCCACCAACTCCTTCCTCCATGTTACTCCTCCATGTCACTCCTCAATGTCACTCCTTTATGTCACTCCTCCAAGTTACTCCTCAATGTCACTCCTCCGTGTTGCTACTCCAAGTCACTCCTCCATGTAACTCCTCCATGTAGCTACTCCATGTCACTCCTCCATGTCGCTACACAAACTCACTCCTCATGTCACTCCTCCATGTCACTCCTCCAAGTCACTCACCCATGTCCCTCCGCGATGTCACTCCACCATATCAACCCTCCTTGGTTATCCGCCCTGTCACTTCTCCATGTCACTCTTCCATGTCTCTCCTCCACATCACTCCTCTATGTCACTCCTCCATGTCACTCCTCCATGTCTCTCCTCCATGTCGCTCTAACAACTCACTCCTCCAAGTCATTCCACCATTTCACTCCTCCATGTCACTCCTCCAGGTCACTCCTCCATGTCACTACTCAAAGTCACTCCTCCATGTAACTCATCCATGTCATTTCTCCATGTCACTCCTCCATGCCACTCCTCCATGTCCATCCTCCATGTCACTCCTCCAAGTCACTCACCCATGTCCCTCCACGATGTCACTCCACCATATCAACCCTACTTCCTGATCAACCCTGTCACTTCTCCAAGTTCCACTTCTATATATCTTCCAAGTCACTCCTCCATGTCCCTCCTCCATGTAGCTCCTCCGTGTTGCTCCTCCAATTCAGTCCTCCATGTAACTCCTCCATGTAGCTACTCCATGTCACTCCTCCTTGTAGCTACACAAACTCACTCCTCAATGTTACTCCTCCATGTCACAACTTCTTGTCACTCCTCCATGTCACTCATCCATGTCATTCCTCCATTTCTCTCCTCCATGTCGCTATAACAACTCACTCCTCCATGTCACTCCTCCAGGTCACTCTTCCATGTCGCTACTCAAAGTCACTCCTCCATGTCACTACACCAACTCAATCCTAAATGTCACTCCTCCAGGTCACTCTTCCATGTCGCTACTCAAAGTCACTCCTCCATGTCACTACACCAACTCACTCCTCAATGTGACTCCTCCATGTCAAAACTTCTTGTCACTCCTCCATGTCACTCCTCCATTTCTCTCCTCCATGTCGCTATAACAACTCCTTACTCATGTCACTCCTCCCTGTCACTCCTCCCTGTCACTTCTCCATGTCACTCTTCCATGTCTCTCCTCCACATCACTCCTCTATGTCACTCCTCCATGTCACTCCTCCTTGTAGCTACACAAACTCACTCCTCAATGTTACTCCTCCATGTCACAACTTCTTGTCACTCCTCCATGTCACTCCTCCATTTCTCTCCTCCATGTCGCTATAACAACTCACTCCTCCATGTCACTCCTCCAGGTCACTCTTCCATGTCGCTACTCAAAGTCACTCCTCCATGTCACTACACCAACTCACTCCTCAATGTCACTCCTCAATGTCACTACTTCATGTCACTCCTCCATGTATCTCCTCCATGTCGCTACTCTATGTCACTCCTCCATGTCACTCCTCCATGTCGCTACACCAACTCACTCCTCAATGTCACTCCTCCATGTCACTACTTCTTGTCACTCCTCCATGTCACTCATCCATGTCATTCCTCCATGTCACTCCTTTATGTCACAACTCCAATTTACTCCTCCATGTCACCTCTATATGTCTTCCATGTCACTCCTCCATGTCCATCCTCCATGTCACTACTCTATGTCACTACTCCATGTCGCTCCTCCGTGTTGCTCCTCCTTGTCACTCCTCCAAGTCACTCTCCCATGTCCTTCCACGATGTCACTCAGCCATATAAACCCTCCTTCCTGATCAACCCTGTCACTTCTCCAAGTCACTCCTCCATGTCCATCCTCCATGTCACTACTTAATGTCACTCCTCCATGTCGCTCCTCCGTGTTGCTCCTCCTTGTCAGTCCTCCAAGTCACTCACCCATGTCCCTCCACGATGTCACTCCACCATATTAACCCTCCTTCCTGATCAACCCTGTCACTTCTCCAAGTCACTCCTCCATGTCCATCCTCCATGCCACTCCTCCATGTCGCTATAACAACTCACTCCTCCATGTCACTCAAATATTTTACTCCTCCATGTAACTCCTCCAGGTCACTACTCCATGTCGCTACTCAAAGTCACTCCTCCATGTAACTACACCAACTCACTCCTCAATGTCACTCCTCCATGTCACTACTTCATGTCACTCCTCCATGTCGCTACACAAACTCAACAATCCTTGTCACTCCTCCATGTCACTCATCCATGTCATTCCTCCATGTCACTCCTTTATGTCACTCATCCAATTCACTCCTCCATGTCAGTCCTCCATGTCACTCATCCATGTCATTCCTCTATGTCACTCCTTTATGTATCTCCTCCAATTCACTCCTCCTTGTCACTCCTCCATATCACTCATCCATGTCATTCCTCCATGTCACACCTTTATGTCACTCCTCCAATTCACTGCTCCATGTCCATCCTCCATGTCACTACTCCACATCCATCCTCTATGTCACTCCTCCATGTCACTCCTCCATGTCACTACTCCATGTCACTCCTCCAGTTCGCTCCTCCTTGTTGCTCCTCCACATCAATCCTCAATGTCGCTCCTCCATGTCACTCCACCATTTCACTCCTCCATGTCACTTCTCCAGTTCACTCCTCCATGTCGCTACTCAAAGTCACTCCTCCATGTCACTCATCCATGTCATCCCTCCATGTCACTCGTTTATGTCACTCCTCCAATTCACTCCTTCATGTCACCTCTATATGTCTTTCATGTCACTGCTCCATGTCCATCCTCCATGTCACTACTCCATGTCACTCCTCCGTGTTGCTCCTCCTTGTTGCTCCTCCACATCAATCCTCTATGTCACTCCTCCATGTTGCTCCTCCAAGTCACTCCTCCATGTAACTCCTACATGTAGCTACTCCATGTCACTACTCCATGTCACTCCTCCATGTCACTCCTCCTTGTTGCTCCTCCAAGACACTCCTCCATGTATCTCCTACATGTAGCTACTCCATATCACTACACCATGTCACTCCTCCATGTCGCTCCTCCGTGTTGCTCCTCCAAGTCACTCCTCCATGTAAATCCTCCATGTAGCTACTCCATGTCACTCCTCCATGTCGCTACACAAACTCACTCCTCATGTCACTCCTCCATGTCACTTCTCCATGTCACTTCTCCATGTCTCTCCTCCATGTCGCTCTAACAACTCACTCCTCCATGTCACTCCACCCCTTCACTCCTCCATGTCACTCCTCCAGGTCACTCCTCCATATCACTACTTCATGTCACTCCTCCATGTCGCTACAAAAACTCAACCCTCCTTTACACTCTTTCATGTCACTCCTCCATATCGCTCCTCCATGTCCCTCCTCCATTTCACTCCTCATTGTCATTCTTCCATGTCACTCCTCCATGTATCTCCTCCATGTCGCTACTCTATGTCACTCCTCCATGTTGCTACTCCATGTCACTCCTCCATGTCGCTACACAAACTCACTCCTCATGTTACTACTCTATGTCGCTACTCCATATCACTCCTCCATGTCGCTACACCAACTCACTCCTCAATGTCACTCTTCCATGTCACTACTTCTTGTCACTCCTCCATGTCACTTCTCCATGTCACTCCTCCATGTCTCCCCTCCACGAAATTCCTCTATGTCATTCCTCCATGTCACTCCTACATGTCACTCCTCCATGTCTCTCCTCTATATCGCTCTAACAACTCACTACTCCATGTCACTCCTCCATGTCACTCCACCATTTCACTCCTCCATGTCACTCCTCCAGGTCACTCCTCCATGTCGCTACACCAATTTACTCCTCAATGTCACTTCTTCATGTCACTCCTCCATTTCTCTCCTCCATGTCGCTATAACAACTCACTCCTCCATGTCACTCCTCCAGGTCACTCCTCCAAGTCGCTACTCAAAGTCACTCCTCCATGTCACTACACCAACTCACTCCTCAATGTCACTCCTCAATGTCACTACTTCATGTCACTCCTCCATGTCGCTACACAAACTCAATCCTCCTTTACAATCTTTCATGTCACTCCTTCATATTGCTCCTCCATGTCCCTCCTCCATGTTACTCCTCCATGTCATTCCTCCATGTCACTCCTCCATGTATCTCCTCCATGTCGCTACTCTATGTCACTCCTCCATGTCACTCCTCCATGTCAATCCTCCATGTCGCTACACAAACTCACTCCTCATGTTACTACTCTATGTCGCTACTCCATGTCACTCCTCCATGTCGCTACACCAACTCACTCCTCCATGTCACTCTTCCATGTCACTCCTCCATGTAACTCATCTATGTCCCTCCGCCATGTCACTACACCAACTCAATCCTTCTTGTCACTCCTCCATGTCACTCATCCATGTCACTTCTATATGTCTTCCATGTCACTCCTCCATGTTCCTCCTCCATGTCACTCCTCCACATCACTCCTCTATGTCACTCCTCCATGTCACACCTCCATGTCACTCCTCCATGTCGCTACACCAACTCATTCCTCATGTCACTCCTCCATGTCGCTACTCCATGTCAATCCTCCATGTCACTCGTTTATGTCACTGCTCCAGTTCACTCCTCAATGTCATCTCTATATGTCTTCCATGTCACTCCTCTATGTCCATCCTCCATGTCATTACTCCATGTCACTCCTCCGTGTTGCTCCTCCATGTCTCTCCTCCACGTCTCTCACCCATGTCGCTATAACAACTCACTCTTCCATGTCACTCCTCCAGGTCACTCCTCCAAGTCGCTACTCAAAGTCACTCCTCCATGTCGCTACACCAACTCACTCCTCAATGTCACTCCTCCATGTCACAACTCCAATTCACTCCTCCATGTCACCTCTATATGTCTTCCATGTCACTCCTCCATGTCCATCCTCCATGTCACTACTCTATGTCACTTCTATATGTCTTCCATTTCACTCCTCCATGTCCATCCATCATGTCACTACTCCATGTCACTCCTCCATGTCGCTCCTCCGTGTTGCTCCTCCAAGTCACTCCTCCATGTAACTCCTCCATGTAGCTACTCCATGTCACTCCTCCATGTAACTACTTCTTCTCACTCCTCCTTGTCACTCATCCATATTATTCCTCCATGTCACTCCTTTATGTTATTCCTCCATGTCGCTACACCAACTCAGTCTTTCATGTTACTCCTCAATGTTGCTACTCCATGTGACTCCTCCATGTCGCTCCACCAACTCCTTCCTCCATGTTACTCCTCCATGTCACTCCTCAATGTCACTCCTTTATGTCACTCCTCCAAGTTACTCCTCAATGTCACTCCTCCGTGTTGCTACTCCAAGTCACTCCTCCATGTAACTCCTCCATGTAGCTACTCCATGTCACTCCTCCATGTCGCTACACAAACTCACTCCTCATGTCACTCCTCCATGTCACTCCTCCAAGTCACTCACCCATGTCCCTCCGCGATGTCACTCCACCATATCAACCCTCCTTGGTTATCCGCCCTGTCACTTCTCCATGTCACTCTTCCATGTCTCTCCTCCACATCACTCCTCTATGTCACTCCTCCATGTCACTCCTCCATGTCTCTCCTCCATGTCGCTCTAACAACTCACTCCTCCAAGTCATTCCACCATTTCACTCCTCCATGTCACTCCTCCAGGTCACTCCTCCATGTCACTACTCAAAGTCACTCCTCCATGTAACTCATCCATGTCATTTCTCCATGTCACTCCTCCATGCCACTCCTCCATGTCCATCCTCCATGTCACTCCTCCAAGTCACTCACCCATGTCCCTCCACGATGTCACTCCACCATATCAACCCTACTTCCTGATCAACCCTGTCACTTCTCCAAGTTCCACTTCTATATATCTTCCAAGTCACTCCTCCATGTCCCTCCTCCATGTAGCTCCTCCGTGTTGCTCCTCCAATTCAGTCCTCCATGTAACTCCTCCATGTAGCTACTCCATGTCACTCCTCCTTGTAGCTACACAAACTCACTCCTCAATGTTACTCCTCCATGTCACAACTTCTTGTCACTCCTCCATGTCACTCATCCATGTCATTCCTCCATTTCTCTCCTCCATGTCGCTATAACAACTCACTCCCTCCATGTCACTCCTCCATGTCGCTACTCAAAGTCACTCCTCCATGTCACTACACCAACTCAATCCTCAATGTCACTCCTCCAGGTCACTCTTCCATGTCGCTACTCAAAGTCACTCCTCCATGTCCACTACACCAACTCACTCCTCAATGTGACTCCTCCATGTCAAAACTTCTTGTCACTCCTCCATGTCACTCCTCATTTCTCTCCTCCATGTCGCTATAACAACTCATTACTCATGTCACTCCTCCCTGTCACTCCTCCCTGTCAGCTTCTCCATGTCACTCTTCCATGTCTCTCCTCCACATCACTCCTCTTATGTCACTCCTCATGCACTCCTCCTTGTAGCTACCCAAACTCACTCCTCAATGTTACTCCTCCATGTCACAACTTCTTGTCACTCCTCCATGTCACTCCTCCATTTCTCTCCTCCATGTCGCTATAACAACTCACTCCTCCATGTCACTCCTCCAGGTCACTCTTCCATGTCGCTACTCAAAAGTCACTCGTCCATGTCACTACACCAACTCACTCCTCAATGTCACTCCTCAATGTCACTACTTCATGTCACTCCTCCATGTATCTCCTCCATGTCGCAACTCTATGTCACTCCTCCATGTCACTCCTCCATGTCGCTACACCAACTCACTCCTCAATGTCACTCCTCCATGTCACTACTTCTTGTCACTCCTCCATGTCACTCATCCATGTCATTCCTCCATGTCACTCCTTTATGTCCACAACTCCAATTTACTCCTCCATGTCACCTCTATATGTCTTCCATGTCACTCCTCCATGTCCATCCTCCATGTCACTACTCTATGTCACTACTCCATGTCGCTCCTCCGTGTTGCTCCTCCTTGTCACTCCTCCAAGTCACTCTCCCATGTCCTTCCACGATGTCACTCAGCCATATAAACCCTCCTTCCTGATCAACCTGTCACTTCTCCAAGTCACTCCTCCATGTCCATCCTCCATGTCACTACTTAATGTCACTCCTCCATGTCGCTCCTCCGTGTTGCTCCTCCTTGTCAGTCCTCCAAGTCACTCACCCATGTCCCTCCACGAGGTCACTCCACCATATTAACCCTCCTTCCTGATCAACCCTGTCACTTCTCCAAGTCACTCCTCCATGTCCATCCTCCATGCCACTCCTCCATGTCGCTATAACAACTCACTCCTCCATGTCACTCAAATATTTTACTCCTCCATGTAACTCCTCCAGGTCACTACTCCATGTCGCTACTCAAAGTCACTCCTCCATGTAACTACACCAACTCACTCCTCAATGTCACTCCTCCATGTCACTACTTCATGTCACTCCTCCATGTCGCTACACAAACTCAACAATCCTTGTCACTCCTCCATGTCACTCATCCATGTCATTCCTCCATGTCACTCCTTTATGTCACTCATCCAATTCACTCCTCCATGTCAGTCCTCCATGTCACTCATCCATGTCATTCCTCTATGTCACTCCTTTATGTATCTCCTCCCAATTCACTCCTCCTTGTCACTCCTCCATATCACTCATCCATGTCATTCCTCCATGTCACACCTTTATGTCACTCCTCCAATTCACTGCTCCATGTCCATCCTCCATGTCACTACTCCACATCCATCCTCTATGTCACTCCTCCATGTCACTCCTCCATGTCACTACTCCATGTCACTCCTCCAGTTCGCTCCTCCTTGTTGCTCCTCCACATCAATCCTCAATGTCGCTCCTCCAGGTCACTCCACCATTTCACTCCTCCATGTCACTTCTCCCAGTTCACTCCTCCATGTCGCTACTCAAAGTCACTCCTCCATGTCACTCATCCATGTCATCCCTCCATGTCACTCGTTTATGTCACTCCTCCAATTCACTCCTTCATGTCACCTCTATATGTCTTTCATGTCACTTGCTCCATGTCCATCCTCCATGTCACTACTCCATGTCACTCCTCCGTGTTGCTCCTCCTTGTTGCTCCTCCACATCAATCCTCTATGTCACTCCTCCATGTTGCTCCTCCAAGTCACTCCTCCATGTAACTCCTACATGTAGCTACTCCATGTCACTACTCCATGTCACTCCTCCATGTCACTCCTCCTTGTTGCTCCTCCAAGACACTCCTCCATGTATCTCCTACATGTAGCCTACTCCATATCACTACACCATGGTCACTCCTCCATGTCGCTCCTCCGTGTTGCTCCTCCAAGTCACTCCTCCATGTAAATCCTCCATGTAGCTACTCCATGTCACTCCTCCATGTCGCTACACAAACTCACTCCTCATGTCCACTCCTCCATGTCACTTCTCCATGTCACTTCTCCATGCTCTCTCCCTCCATGTCGCTCTAACAACTCACTCCTCCATGTCACTCCACCCCTTCACTCCTCCATGTCACTCCTCCAGGTCACTCCTCCATATCACTACTTCATGTCACTCCTCCATGTCGCTACAAAAACTCAACCCTCCTTTACACTCTTTCATGTCACTCCTCCATATCGCTCCTCCATGTCCCTCCTCCATTTCACTCCTCATTGTCATTCTTCCATGTCACTCCTCCATGTATCTCCTCCATGTCGCTACTCTATGTCACTCCTCCATGTTGCTACTCCATGTCACTCCTCCATGTCGCTACACAAACTCACTCCTCATGTTACTACTCTATGTCGCTACTCCATATCACTCCTCCATGTCGCTACACCAACTCACTCCTCAATGTCACTCTTCCATGTCACTACTTCTTGTCACTCCTCCATGTCACTTCTCCATGTCACTCCTCCATGTCTCCCCTCCACGAAATTCCTCTATGTCATTCCTCCATGTCACTCCTACATGTCACTCCTCCATGTCTCTCCTCTATATCGCTCTAACAACTCACTACTCCATGTCACTCCTCCATGTCACTCCACCATTTCACTCCTCCATGTCACTCCTCCAGGTCACTCCTCCATGTCGCTACACCAATTTACTCCTCAATGTCACTTCTTCATGTCACTCCTCCATTTCTCTCCTCCATGTCGCTATAACAACTCACTCCTCCATGTCACTCCTCCAGGTCACTCCTCCAAGTCGCTACTCAAAGTCACTCCTCCATGTCACTACACCAACTCACTCCTCAATGTCACTCCTCAATGTCACTACTTCATGTCACTCCTCCATGTCGCTACACAAACTCAATCCTCCTTTACACTCTTTCATGTCACTCCTTCATATTGCTCCTCCATGTCCCTCCTCCATGTTACTCCTCCATGTCATTCCTCCATGTCACTCCTCCATGTATCTCCTCCATGTCGCTACTCTATGTCACTCCTCCATGTCACTCCTCCATGTCAATCCTCCATGTCGCTACACAAACTCACTCCTCATGTTACTACTCTATGTCACTACTCCATGTCACTCCTCCATGTCGCTACACCAACTCACTCCTCCATGTCAAAACTTCTTTTCACTCCTCCATGTCATTCCTCCATGTCACTCCTTTATGTCAGTCCTCCAATTCACTCCTCCATGTCACCTCTATATGTCTTCCATGTCACTCCTCCATGTCCATTCCCTATGTCGCTACTCCATGTCACTCCTCCATGTCGCTACACCAACTCACTCCTCCATGTCACTCTTACATGTCTCTCTTCCATGTCACTTCTCTATGTCACTCCTCCATGTCACTCCTCCATGTCACTCCTCCATGTTTGTCCTCCATGTCGCTATAACAACTCACTCCTCCATGTCACTCCACCATTGCACTCCTCCATGTCAATCCTCCAGGTCACTCCTCCATTTCGCTAATCAGTCACTCCTCCATGTCACTATACCAACTCGCTCCTCAATGTCACTCCTCCATGTCACTACTTCATGTCACTCCTCCATGTCGCTACTCCATGTGACTCCTCCATGTCGCTCCACCACTTACTCCTCCACGTCACTCCTCCATGTTGCTCTTCCATGTCACTCCTCCATGTAACTCATCTATGTCCCTCCGCCATGTCACTACACCAACTCAATCCTTCTTGTCACTCCTCCATTTCACTAATCCATGTCACTTCTCCATGTCACTCCTCCACGTCGCTCCTCTATGTCACTCCTCCATGTCACACCTCAATGTCACTCCTCCATGTCGCTACACCAACTCATTACTCATTGTCACTCCTCCATGTCACTTCTCCATGTTTCTCCTCCATGTCGCTCTAACAACTCACTCCTACATGTCACTCCACCATTTCACTCCTCCATGTCACTCCTCCAGGTCACTCCTCCATGTCCCTACTCAAAGCCACTCCTTCATGTCACTACACCAAGTCATTCCTCAATGTCACTCCTCAATGTCACTACTGCATGTCACTCCTCCATGTAGCTACACAAACTCAATCCTCCTTTACACTCTTTCATGTCACTCCTCCATATCGCTCCTCCATGTCCCTCCGTCATGTACTCCTCCATGTCATACCTCCATGTCACTCCTCCATGTCGCTACACAAACTCACTCCTCATGTTACTACTCTATGTCGCTACTCCATGTCACTCCTCCATGTCGCTACACCAACTCACTCCTCCATGTCACTCTTCCATGTCACTCCTCCATGTAACTCATCTATGTCCCTCCGCCATGTCACTACACCAACTCAATCCTTCTTGTCCACTCCTCCATGTCACTCATCCATGTCACTTCTATATGTCTTCCATGTCACTCCTCCATGTTCCTCCTCCATGTCACTCCTCCACATCACTCCTCTATGTCACTCCTCCATGTCACACCTCCATGTCACTCCTCCATGTCGCTACACCAACTCATTCCTCATGTCACTCCTCCATGTCGCTACTCCATGTCAATCCTCCATGTCACTCGTTTATGTCACTGCTCCAGTTCACTCCTCAATGTCATCTCTATATGTCTTCCATGTCACTCCTCTATGTCCATCCTCCATGTCATTACTCCATGTCACTCCTCCGTGTTGCTCCTCCATGTCTCTCCTCCCACGTCTCTCACCCATGTCGCTATAAACAACTCACTCTTCCATGTCACTCCTCCAGGTCACTCCTCCAAGTCGCTACTCAAAGTCACTCCTCCATGTCGCTACACCAACTCACTCCTCAATGTCACTCCTCCATGTCACAACTCCAATTCACTCCTCCATGTCACCTCTATATGTCTCCATGTCACTCCTCCATGTCCATCCTCCATGTCACTACTCTATGTCACTTCTATATGTCTTCCATTTCACTCCTCCATGTCCATCCATCATGTCACTACTCCATGTCACTCCTCCATGTCGCTCCTCCGTGTTGCTCCTCCAAGTCACTCCTCCATGTAACTCCTCCATGTAGCTACTCCATGTCACTCCTCCATGTAACTACTTCTTCTCACTCCTCCTTGTCACTCATCCATATTATTCCTCCATGTCACTCCTTTATGTTATTCCTCCATGTCGCTACACCAACTCAGTCTTTCATGTTACTCCTCAATGTTGCTACTCCATGTGACTCCTCCATGTCGCTCCACCAACTCCTTCCTCCATGTTACTCCTCCATGTCACTCCTCAATGTCACTCCTTTATGTCACTCCTCCAAGTTACTCCTCAATGTCACTCCTCCGTGTTGCTACTCCAAGTCACTCCTCCATGTAACTCCTCCATGTAGCTACTCCATGTCACTCCTCCATGTCGCTACACAAACTCACTCCTCATGTCACTCCTCCATGTCACTCCTCCAAGTCACTCACCCATGTCCCTCCGCGATGTCACTCCACCATATCAACCCTCCTTGGTTATCCGCCCTGTCACTTCTCCATGTCACTCTTCCATGTCTCTCCTCCACATCACTCCTCTATGTCACTCCTCCATGTCACTCCTCCATGTCTCTCCTCCATGTCGCTCTAACAACTCACTCCTCCAAGTCATTCCACCATTTCACTCCTCCATGTCACTCCTCCAGGTCACTCCTCCATGTCACTACTCAAAGTCACTCCTCCATGTAACTCATCCATGTCATTTCTCCATGTCACTCCTCCATGCCACTCCTCCATGTCCATCCTCATGTCACTCCTCCAAGTCACTCACCCATGTCCCTCCACGATGTCACTCCACCATATCAACCCTACTTCCTGATCAACCCTGTCACTTCTCCAAGTTCCACTTCTATATATCTTCCAAGTCACTCCTCCATGTCCATCCTCCATGTAGCTCCTCCGTGTTGCTCCTCCAATTCAGCTCCTCCATGTAACTCCTCCATGTAGCTACTCCATGTCACTCCTCCTTGTAGCTACACAAACTCACTCCTCAATGTTACTCCTCCATGTCACAACTTCTTGTCACTCCTCCATGTCACTCATCCATGTCATTCCTCCATTTCTCTCCTCCATGTCGCTATAACAACTCACTCCTCCATGTCACTCCTCCATGTCGCTACTCAAAGTCACTCCTCCATGTCACTACACCAACTCAATCCTCAATGTCACTCCTCCAGGTCACTCTTCCATGTCGCTACTCAAGTCACTCCTCCATGTCACTACACCAACTCACTCCTCAATGTGACTCCTCCATGTCAAAACTTCTTGTCACTCCTCCATGTCACTCCCTCCATTTCTCTCCTCCATGTCGCTTATAACAACTCATTACTCATGTCACTCCTCCCTGTCACTCCTCCCTGTCACTTCTCCATGTCACTCTTCCATGTCTTCTCCTCCCACATCACTCCTCTATGTCACTCCTCCATGTCACTCCTCCTTGTAGCTACACACAACTCACTCCTCCAATGTTACTCCTCCATGTCACAACTCTTGTCACTCCTCCATGTCACTCCTCCATTTCTCTCCTCCATGTCGCTATAACAACTCACTCCTCCATGTCACTCCTCCAGGTCACTCTTCCATGTCGCTACTCAAAGTCACTCGTCCATGTCACTACACCAACTCACTCCTCAATGTCACTCCTCAATGTCACTACTTCATGTCACTCCTCCATGTATCTCCTCCATGTCGCAACTCTATGTCACTCCTCCATGTCACTCCTCCATGTCGCTACACCCAACTCACTCCTCAATGTCACTCCTCCATGTCACTACTTCTTGTCACTCCTCCATGTCACTCATCCATGTCATTCCTCCATGTCACTCCTTTATGTCACAACTCCAATTTACTCCTCCATGTCACCTCTATATGTCTTCCATGTCACTCCTCCATGTCCATCCTCCATGTCACTACTCTATGTCACTACTCCATGTCGCTCCTCCGTGTTGCTCCTCCTTGTCACTCCTCCAAGTCACTCTCCCATGTCCTTCCACGATGTCACTCAGCCATATAAACCCTCCTTCCTGATCAACCCTGTCACTTCTCCAAGTCACTCCTCCATGTCCATCCTCCATGTCACTACTTAATGTCACTCCTCCATGTCGCTCCTCCGTGTTGCTCCTCCTTGTCAGTCCTCCAAGTCACTCACCCATGTCCCTCCACGATGTCACTCCACCATATTAACCCTCCTTCCTGATCAACCCTGTCACTTCTCCAAGTCACTCCTCCATGTCCATCCTCCATGCCACTCCTCCATGTCGCTATAACAACTCACTCCTCCATGTCACTCAAATATTTTACTCCTCCATGTAACTCCTCCAGGTCACTACTCCATGTCGCTACTCAAAGTCACTCCTCCATGTAACTACACCAACTCACTCCTCAATGTCACTCCTCCATGTCACTACTTCATGTCACTCCTCCATGTCGCTACACAAACTCAACAATCCTTGTCACTCCTCCATGTCACTCATCCATGTCATTCCTCCATGTCACTCCTTTATGTCACTCATCCAATTCACTCCTCCATGTCAGTCCTCCATGTCACTCATCCATGTCATTCCTCTATGTCACTCCTTTATGTATCTCCTCCAATTCACTCCTCCTTGTCACTCCTCCATATCACTCATCCATGTCATTCCTCCATGTCACACCTTTATGTCACTCCTCCAATTCACTGCTCCATGTCCATCCTCCATGTCACTACTCCACATCCATCCTCTATGTCACTCCTCCATGTCACTCCTCCATGTCACTACTCCATGTCACTCCTCCAGTTCGCTCCTCCCTTGTTGCTCCTCCACATCAATCCTCAATGTCGCTCCTCCAGGTCACTCCACCATTTCACTCCTCCATGTCACTTCTCCAGTTCACTCCTCCATGTCGCTACTCAAAGTCACTCCTCCATGTCACTCATCCATGTCATCCCTCCATGTCACTCGTTTATGTCACTCCTCCAATTCACTCCTTCATGTCACCTCTATATGTCTTTCATGTCACTGCTCCATGTCCATCCTCCATGTCACTACTCCATGTCACTCCCTCCGTGTTGCTCCTCCTTGTTGCTCCTCCACATCAATCCTCTATGTCACTCCTCCATGTTGCTCCTCCAAGTCACTCCTCCATGTAACTCCTACATGTAGCTACTCCATGTCACTACTCCATGTCACTCCTCCATGTCACTCCTCCTTGTTGCTCCTCCAAGACACTCCTCCATGTATCTCCTACATGTACCTACTCCATATCACTACACCATGTCACTCCTCCATGTCGCTCCTCCGTGTTGCTCCTCCAAGTCACTCCTCCATGTAAATCCTCCATGTAGCTACTCCATGTCACTCCTCCATGTCGCTACACAAACTCACTCCTCATGTCACTCCTCCATGTCACTTCTCCATGTCACTTCTCCATGTCTCTCCTCCATGTCGCTCTAACAACTCACTCCTCCATGTCACTCCACCCCTTCACTCCTCCATGTCACTCCTCCAGGTCACTCCTCCATATCACTACTTCATGTCACTCCTCCATGTCGCTACAAAAACTCAACCCTCCTTTACACTCTTTCATGTCACTCCTCCATATCGCTCCTCCATGTCCCTCCTCCATTTCACTCCTCATTGTCATTCTTCCATGTCACTCCTCCATGTATCTCCTCCATGTCGCTACTCTATGTCACTCCTCCATGTCGCTACTCCATGTCACTCCTCCATGTCGCTACACAAACTCACTCCTCATGTTACTACTCTATGTCGCTACTCCATATCACTCCTCCATGTCGCTACACCAACTCACTCCTCAATGTCACTCTTCCATGTCACTACTTCTTGTCACTCCTCCATGTCACTTCTCCATGTCACTCCTCCATGTCTCCCCTCCACGAAATTCCTCTATGTCATTCCTCCATGTCACTCCTACATGTCACTCCTCCATGTCTCTCCTCTATATCGCTCTAACAACTCACTACTCCATGTCACTCCTCCATGTCACTCCACCATTTCACTCCTCCATGTCACTCCTCCAGGTCACTCCTCCATGTCGCTACACCAATTTACTCCTCAATGTCACTTCTTCATGTCACTCCTCCATTTCTCTCCTCCATGTCGCTATAACAACTCACTCCTCCATGTCACTCCTCCAGGTCACTCCTCCAAGTCGCTACTCAAAGTCACTCCTCCATGTCACTACACCAACTCACTCCTCAATGTCACTCCTCAATGTCACTACTTCATGTCACTCCTCCATGTCGCTACACAAACTCAATCCTCCTTTACACTCTTTCATGTCACTCCTTCATATTGCTCCTCCATGTCCCTCCTCCATGTTACTCCTCCATGTCATTCCTCCATGTCACTCCTCCATGTATCTCCTCCATGTCGCTACTCTATGTCACTCCTCCATGTCACTCCTCCATGTCAATCCTCCATGTCGCTACACAAACTCACTCCTCATGTTACTACTCTATGTCACTACTCCATGTCACTCCTCCATGTCGCTACACCAACTCACTCCTCCATGTCAAAACTTCTTTTCACTCCTCCATGTCATTCCTCCATGTCACTCCTTTATGTCAGTCCTCCAATTCACTCCTCCATGTCACCTCTATATGTCTTCCATGTCACTCCTCCATGTCCATTCCCTATGTCGCTACTCCATGTCACTCCTCCATGTCGCTACACCAACTCACTCCTCCATGTCACTCTTACATGTCTCTCTTCCATGTCACTTCTCTATGTCACTCCTCCATGTCACTCCTCCATGTCACTCCTCCATGTTTGTCCTCCATGTCGCTATAACAACTCACTCCTCCATGTCACTCCACCATTGCACTCCTCCATGTCAATCCTCCAGGTCACTCCTCCATTTCGCTAATCAGTCACTCCTCCATGTCACTATACCAACTCGCTCCTCAATGTCACTCCTCCATGTCACTACTTCATGTCACTCGTCCATGTCGCTACTCCATGTGACTCCTCCATGTCGCTCCACCAACTTACTCCTCCACGTCACTCCTCCATGTTGCTCTTCCATGTCACTCCTCCATGTAACTCATCTATGTCCCTCCGCCATGTCACTACACCAACTCAATCCTTCTTGTCACTCCTCCATTTCACTAATCCATGTCACTTCTCCATGTCACTCCTCCACGTCGCTCCTCTATGTCACTCCTCCATGTCACACCCTCAATGTCACTCCTCCATGTCGCTACACCAACTCATTACTCATGTCACTCCTCCATGTCACTTCTCCATGTCTCTCCTCCATGTCGCTCTAACAACTCACTCCTACATGTCACTCCACCATTTCACTCCTCCATGTCACTCCTCCAGGTCACTCCTCCATGTCCCTACTCAAAGCCACTCCTTCATGTCACTACACCAAGTCATTCCTCAATGTCACTCCTCAATGTCACTACTGCATGTCACTCCTCCATGTAGCTACATAAACTCAATCCTCCTTTACACTCTTTCATGTCACTCCTCCATATCGCTCCTCCATGTCCCTCCGTCATGTCACTCCTCCATGTCATACCTCCATGTCACTCCTCCATGTCGCTACACAAACTCACTCCTCATGTTACTACTCTATGTCGCTACTCCATGTCACTCCTCCATGTCGCTACACCAACTCACTCCTCCATGTCACTCTTCCATGTCACTCCTCCATGTAACTCATCTATGTCCCTCCGCCATGTCACTACACCAACTCAATCCTTCTTGTCACTCCTCCATGTCACTCATCCATGTCACTTCTATATGTCTTCCATGTCACTCCTCCATGTTCCTCCTCCATGTCACTCCTCCACATCACTCCTCTATGTCACTCCTCCATGTCACACCTCCATGTCACTCCTCCATGTCGCTACACCAACTCATTCCTCATGTCACTCCTCCATGTCGCTACTCCATGTCAATCCTCCATGTCACTCGTTTATGTCACTGCTCCAGTTCACTCCTCAATGTCATCTCTATATGTCTTCCATGTCACTCCTCTATGTCCATCCTCCATGTCATTACTCCATGTCACTCCTCCGTGTTGCTCCTCCATGTCTCTCCTCCACGTCTCTCACCCATGTCGCTATAACAACTCACTCTTCCATGTCACTCCTCCAGGTCACTCCTCCAAGTCGCTACTCAAAGTCACTCCTTCATGTCACTACACCAACTCACTCCTCAATGTCACTCCTCAATGTAACTACTTCATATCACTCCTCCATGTCATTCCTCCATGTCACTCCTACATGTATCTCCTCCATGTCGCTACTCTATGTCACTCCTCCATGTCACTCCTCCATGTCGCTACACCAACTCACTCCTCAATGTCACTCCTCCATGTCACAACTCCAATTCACTCCTCCATGTCACCTCTATATGTCTTCCATGTCACTCCTCCATGTCCATCCTCCATGTCGCTACACCAACTCACTCCTCAATGTCACCTCTATATGTCTTCCATGTCACTCACCCATGTCCTTCTACGATGTCACTCCACCATATAAACCCTCCTTCCTGATCAACCCTGTCACTTCTCCAAGTCACTCCTCCATGTCCATCCTCCATGTCACTACTCCATGTCACTCCTCCATGTCACTCCTCCATGTTACTACTCTCTGACGCTACTCAATGTCACTCCTCCATGTCGCTACACCAACTCACTCCTCAATGTCACTCCTCCATGTCACTACTTATTGTCACTCCTCCATGTCACTCATCCATGTCATTCCTCAATGTCACTCCTTTATGTCACAACTCCAATTCACTCCTCCATGTCCATCCTCCATGTCACTCCACCATTTCAGTCCTCCATGTCACTCCTCCAGGTCACTCCTCCATGTCGCTACTCAAAGTGACTCCTCCATGTCACTACACCAACTCACTCCTCAATGTCACTCCTCCATGTAACTACTTCATGTCACTCCTCCATGTCGCTACTCCATGTGACTCCTACACGTCGCTCCTCTATGTCACTCCTCCATGTCACACCTCCATGTCACTCCTCCATGTCGCTACACCAACTCATTACTCATGTCACTCCTCCATGTTACTACTCCATGTCACTCCTCCATGTCGCTCTAACAACTCACTCCTCCATGTCACTCCACCATTTCACTCCTCCATGTCACTCCTCAAAGTCACTCCTCCATGTCACTACACCAACTCACTCCTCAAAGTCACTCCTCAATGTTACTACTTCATGTCACTCCTCCATGTCGCTACACAAACTAAATCCTCCTTTACACTCTTTCATGTCACTCCTCCATATCGCTCCTCCATGTCCCTCCTCCATGTCACTCCTCCATGTCATTCCTCCATGTCACACCTCCATGTGACTCCTCCATGTCGCTCTACCAACTCCTTCCTCCATGTTACTCCTCCATGTCACTCCTCCATGTCACTCCTCCATGTCACACCTCCATGTGACTCCTCCATGTCGCTCAACCAACTCCTTCCTCCATGTTACTCCTCCATGTCACTCCTCCATGTCACTCCTCCATGTTACTCCTCCATGTCACTCCTCCATGTCACTCCTCCATGTGACTCCTCCATGTCGCTCCATCAACTCACTCCTCCATGTCACTCCTCCATTTCTCTCCTCCATGTCGCTATATCAACTCACTCCTCCATGTCACTACTTCATGTCACTCCACCATTTCACTCCTACATGTTACACCTCCAGGTCACTCATCCATGTCGGTACTCAAACTCATTCCTCATGTGACTCCTCCATGTCACTACTTCATGTCACTCCTCCATGTCGCTACACAAACTCATTCCTCATGTGACTCCTCCATGTCACTACTTCATGTCACTCCTCCATGTCGCTACTCCATGTGACTCCTCCATGTCACTCCTCCATGTAACTCATCTATGTCCCTCCGCCATGTCACTACACCAACTCAATCCTTCTTGTCACTCCTCCATGTCACTCATCCATGTCACTTCTATATGTCTTCCATGTCACTCCTCCATGTTCCTCCTCCATGTCAGTCCTCCAAATCACTCCTCTATGTCACTCCTCCATGTCACACCTCCATGTCACTCCTCCATGTCGCTACACCAACTCATTCCTCATGTCACTCCTCCATGTCGCTTCTCCATGTCAATCCTCCATGTCCCTACACGATGTCACTCCACCATATCAACTCTCCTTCCTGATAAACCCTGTCACTTCTCAAAGTCACTCCTCCATGTCCCTCCTCCTTGTCACTACTACATGTCACTCCTCCATGTCGCTCCTCCGTGTTGCTCCTCCACATCAATCCTCTATGTCACTCCTCCATGTTGCTCCTCCAAGTCACTCCTCCATGTAACTCCTACATGTAGCTACTTCATGTTACTACTCCATGTCACTCCTCCATGTCGCTCCTCCGTGTTGCTCCTCCAAGTCACTCCTCCATGTAACTCCTCCATGTAGCTACTCCATGTCACTCCTCCATGTCGCTACCCAAACTCACTCCTCATGTCACTCCTCCATGTCACTCCTCCATGTCACTCCTCCAAGTCACTCATCCATGTCCCTCCGCCATGTCACTCCACCATATCAATCTTCCTTGGTGATCCGCCCTGTCACTTCTCCATGTCACTCCTCCATGTCTCCCCTCCACGAAATTCCTCTATGTCACTCCTCCATGTCACTCCTACATGTCACTCCTCCATGTCTCTCCTCTATATCGCTCTAACAACTCACTTCTCCATGTCACTCCTCCATGTCACTCCACCATTTCACTCCTCCATGTCACTTCTCCATGTCACTCCTCCATGTCTCCCCTCCACGAAATTCCTCTATGTCATTCCTCCATGTCACTCCTACATGTCACTCCTCCATGTCTCTCCTCTATATCGCTCTAACAACTCACTCCTCCATGTCACACCTCCATGTCACTCCACCATTTCACTCCTCCATGTCACTCCTCCAGGCCACTCCTCCATTTCTCTCCTCCATGTCGCTATAACAACTCACTCTTCCATGTCACTCCTCCAGGTCACTCCTCCAAGTCGCTACTCAAAGTCACTCCTCCATGTCACTACACCAACTCACTCCTCAATGTCACTCCTCAATGTCACTACTTTCATGTCACTCCTCCATGTCATTCCTCCATGTCACTCCTCCATGTATCTCCTCCATGTCGCTACTCTATGTCACTCCTCCATGTCACTCCTCCATGTCGCTACACCAACTCACTCCTCAATGTCACTCCTCCATGTCACAACTCCAATTCACTCCTCCATGTCACCTCTATATGTCTTCTATGTCACTCCTCCATGTCCATCCTCCATGTCACTACTCTATGTCACTCCTCCATGTCGCTCCTCCGTGTTGCTCCTCCTTGTCACTCCTCCAAGTCACTCACCCATGTCCTTCTACGATGTCACTCCATCATATAAACCCTCCTTCCTGATCAACCCTGTCACTTCTCCAAGTCACTCCTCCATGTCTATCCTCCATGTCGCTACTCTATGTCACTCCTCCAAGTCACTCCTCCATGTCGCTACACCAACTCACTCCTCAATGTCACTCCTCCGTGTCACAACTCCAATTCACTCCTCCATGTCACCTCTATATGTCTTCTATGTCACTCCTCCATGTCCATCCTCCATGTCACTACTCTATGTCACTCCTCCATGTCGCTCCTCCGTGTTGCTCCTCCTTGTCACTCCTCCAAGTCACTCACCCATGTCCTTCTACGATGTCACTCCATTATATAAACCCTCCTTCCTGATCAACCCTGTCACTTCTCCAAGTCACTCCTCCATGTCTATCCTCCATGTCACTACTCCACATCAATCCTCTATGTCACTTCTCCATGTCACTCCTCCATGTCACTCTAACAACTCACTCCTCCATGTCACTCCTCAAGGTCACTTCTCCATGTCGCTACTCAAAGTCACTCCTCCATGTCACTACACCAACTCAATCCTTCTTGTCACTCCTCCATGTCACTCATCCATGTCACTTCTATATGTCTTCCATGTCACTCCTCCATGTACCTCCTCCATGTCACTCCTCCACGTCGCTCCTCTATGTCACTCCTCCATGTAACACCTCCATGTCACTCCTCTATGTCGCTACACCAACTAATTACACATGTCACTCCTCCATGTTACTACTCCATGTCACTCCTCCATGTCGCTCTAACAACTCACTCCTCCATGTCACTCCACCATTTCAATCCTCCATGTCACTCCTCAAAGTCACTCCTCCATGTCACTACACCAACTCACTCCTCAAAGTCACTCCTCAATGTTACTACTTCATGTCACTCCTCTATGTCACTACACAAACTAAATCCTCCTTTACACTCTTTCATGTCACTCCTCCATATCGCTCCTCCATGTCCCTCCTCCATGTCACTCCTCCATGTCATTCCTCCATGTCACACCTCCATGTGACTCCTCCATGTCGCTCCACCAACTCCTTCCTACATGTTACTCCTCCATGTCACTCCTCCATGTCACTCCTCCATGTCACACCTCTATGTGACTCCTCCATGTCGCTCAACCAACTCCTTCCTCCATCTTACTCCTCCATGTCACTCCTCCATGTCACTCTTCCATGTGACTCCTCCATGTCGCTCCATCAACTCACTCCTCCATGTCACTCCTCCATTTCTCTCCTCCATGTCGCTATAACAACTCACTCCTCCATGTCACTCCTCCAGGTCACTCCTCCATGTCGCTACTCAAAGTCACTCCTCCATGTCACTCCTCAATGTCACTACTTCATGTCACTCCATGTCGCTACACAAACTCAATCCTCCTTTACACTCTTTCATGTCACTCCTCCATATCGCTCCTCCATGTCCCTCCTCCATGTCACTCCTCCATGTCATTCCTCCATGTCACTCCTCCATGTATCTCCTCCATGTTGCTACTCTATGTCACTCCTCCATGTCACTCCTCCATGTCAATACTTCTTGTCACTCCTCCATGTCATTCCTCCATGTCACTCCTTTATGTCAGTCCTCCAATTCACTACTCCATGTCACCTCTATATGTCTTCCATGTCACTCCTCCATGTCCATCCTCCTTTTCACTACTCCATGTCACTCCTCCATGTCACTCCTCCGTGTTGCTCCTCCTTGTAACTCCTCCAAGTCACTCACCCATGTCCCTCCACGATTTCACTCCACCATAAAAACTCTCCTTCCTGATCAACCCTGTCACTTCTCCAAGTCACTCCTCCATGTCCATCCTCCATGTCACTACTCCATGTCACTCCTGCATGTCGCTCCTCCGTGTTGCTCCTCCTTGTCACTCCTCCAAGTCAGTCCTCCATGTCACTTCTACATGTCTCTCCTCCACGTCACTCCTCTATGTCACTCCTCCATGTCACTCCTCCATTTCACTCCTCCATGGTTTTCCTCCATGTCGCTATAACAACTCACTCCTCCATGTCACTCCACCATTTCAGTCATCCATGTCACCCCTCCAGGTCACTCCTCCATGTCGCTACTCAAAGTCACTCCTCCATGTCACTCATCCATGTCCCTCCTCCATGTCACTCCATCCTATCAATCTTCCTTGGTTATCCGACCTGTCACTTCTCCATGTCACTCTTCCATGTCTCTCCTCCACGTCACTCCTCTATGTCACTCCTCCATGTCACTCCTCCATGTCGCTAAACCAACTCAATCCTCCTTGACACTCCTCCATGTCGCTCCTTCATGTTGCTCCTCCATGTCAATCCTCCATTTCACTCCACGACGTCTCTCCTCTACGTCACTCCTCATGTCACTACACAACTCAATCCTCCTTGTCACTCCTCCATATCACTCATCCATGTCACTCCTCCATGTCACTCCTCCATTTCACTCTTACAAGTCACTCACCCATGTCCCTCCGCAATGTCACTCCACCATATCAATCCTCCTTGGTTATCCGCCCTGTCACTTCTCCAAGTCACTCCTCCATGTCCATCCTCCATGTCACTACTCCATGTTGCTATTCCAAGTTACTCCTCCATGTTGCTCCTCCATGTTGCTCCTCCATGTCACTCCTCCATGTCACTCATCCATGTCACTCCTCTATGTCACTCCTCCATGTCACTCCTCTAAGTCACTCGTCCATGTCACTCCTCCATGTAACTCCTCCATGTAGCTACTCCATGTCACTCCTCCAATTCACTCATCCAAGTCACTCATCCATGTCCCTCCGCCATGTCACTACTCCTTGTCGCTATTCCATGTAACTCCTCCATGTAGCTACTCCATGTCACTCCTCCATGTTGCTCCTCCGTGTTGCTCCGTCATGTCAATCCTCCAAGTCACTCACCCATGTCCCTTCACGATGTCACTCCACCATATCAACGCTCCTTCCTGATCATCCCTGTCACTTCTCCAAGTCACTCCTCCATGTCCCTCCTCCATGTTACTACTCCATGTCACTCCTCCATGTCACTCCTCCGTGTTGCTCCTCCACATCAATCCTCTATGTCACTCCTCCATGTCACTCCTCCATTTCGCTACACAAACTCACTCCTCATGTTACTACTCTATGTCGCTAATCCATGTCTCTCTAACAACTCACTCCTCCATGTCACTCCACCATTTCACTCCTCCGTATTGCTCCTCCACATCAATCCTCTGTCACTACTCCATGTCACTCCTCCATGTCACTCCTCCATGTCGCTCTAACAACTCATTCCTCCATGTCACTCCTCCATGTCGCTAATCCATGTGACTCCTCCATGTCGCTCCACCAACTCCTTCCTCCATGTTACTCCTCCTTGTCACTCCTCCATGTCAATCCTTTATGTCACTCCTCCAAGTTACTCCTCCATGTCACTCCACCATTTCACTCCTCCATGTCACTCCTCCAGGTCACTCCTCCATGTCGCTACTCAACGTCACTCCTCCATGTCTCTACACCAACTCACTCCTCAATGTCACTCCTCCATGTCATTACTTCTTGTCACTCCTCCATGTCACTCATCCATGTCTTTCCTCCATTTCTCTCCTCCATGTCGCTATAACAACTCACTCCTCCATGTCACTCCTCCAGGTCACTCCTCCATGTCGCTACTCAAAGTCACTCCTCCATGTCACTACACCAAATAACTCCTCAATGTCACTCCTCAGTGTCACTACTTTATGTCACTCCTCCAGGTCACTCCTCCATGTCGCTACTCAACGTCACTCCTCCATGTCTCTACACCAACTCACTCCTCAATGTCACTTCTCCATGTCACTACTTCATGTCACTCCTCCATGTCGCTACTCCATGTGACTCCTCCATGTCTCTCCACCAACTCAGTCCTCCACGTCGCTCCTCCATGTTGCTCTTCCATGTCACTCCTCCATTTAACTCATCTATGTCCCTCTGCCATGTCACTACACCAACTCAATCCTTCTTGTCACTCCTCCATGTCACACCTCCATGTCACTCCACCATGTCGTTATTCCAGGTGACTCCTCCATGTCGCTACACCAACTCATTACTCATGTCACTCCTCCATGTCGCTACTCCATGTCACTCCTCCATGTCGCTACTCCAACTCAACCCTCCTTGTCATTCCTCCATGTCACTCCTCCATGTATCTCCTCCATGTCGCTACTCTATGTCACTCCTCCATGTCACTCCTCCATGTCACTACACAAACTCACTCCTCATGTTACTACTCTATGTCGCTACTCCATGTCACTCCTCCATGTCGCTACACCAACACACTCCTCCATGTCAATACTTCTTGTCACTCCTCCATGTCATTCCTCCATGTCACTACTCTATGTTACTCTTCCATGTCACTCTTCCATGTCTCCCCTCCACATCACTCCTCTATGTCACTCCTTCATGTCACTCCTCCATGTCGCTCTAACAACTCACTCTTCCATGTCACTCCAACATTTCACTCCTCCATGTCACTCCTCCAGGTCACTCCTCAATGTCACTACTCAAAGTAACTCCTCCATGTCACTCCTCCATGTTGCTATTCCAAGTTACTCCAAAATGTTGCTCCTCCATGTCACTCCACCGTATCAACCCTCCTTGGTTATCCGCCCTGTCACTTCTCCATGTCACTCTTCCATGTCTCTCCTCCACATCACTCCTCTATGTCACTACTCCATGTCACTCCTCCATGTCACTCCTCCATGTCTCTCCTCCATGTCGCTCTAACAACTCACTCCTCCATGTCACTCCTCCATGTCGCTACACAAACTCACTCCTCATGTTACTACTCTATGTCGCTACTCCATGTCACTCCTCCATGTCGCTACACCAACTCACTCCTCAATGTCACTCCTTTATGTCACAACTCCAATTCACTCCTCCATGTCCATCCTCCATGTCACTACTCCATATCAAACAACTATGTCACTCCTCCATGTCACTCCTCCATGTCGCTCTAACAACTCACTCCTCCATGTCACCCCACCATTTCACTCCTCCATGTCACTCCTCCAGGTCACTCCTCCATGTCGCTACTCAAAGTCACTCCTCCATGTTACGACACCAACTCAAACCTTCTTGTCACTCCTCCATGTCACTACTTCATGTCACTTCTCCATGTCGCTACTCCATGTGACTCCTCCATGTCGCTCCACCAACTCACTCCTCCACGTCGCTCCTCCATGTTGCTCCTCCATGTTGCTCCTCCATGTCACTCTTCCATGTCACTCATCCATGTCACTCCTCCAAGTCACTCACCCATGTCCCTCCGCGATGTCACTCCACCATATCAACCCTCCTTGGTTATCCGCCCTGTCACTTCTCCATGTCACTCTTCCATGTCTCTCCTCCACATCACTCCTCTATGTCACTCCTCCATGTCACTCTTCCATGTCACTACCTCCATGTCGCTCTAACAACTCACTCCTCCATGTCACTCCACCATTTCACTCCTCCATGTCACTCTTCCAGATCACTCCTCCATGTCGCTACTCAAAGTCACTCATCCATGTCACTCATCCATGTCATTCCTCCATGTCACTCCTCCATGTCACTCCTCCATGTCCATCCTCCATGTGACTCCTACATGTAGCTACTCCATGTCACTAATCCATGTCACTCCTCCATGTCACTCCTCCATTTCACTCTTACAAGTCACTCACCCATGTCCCTCCGTGATGTCACTCCACCATATCAACCCTCCTTGGTTATCCACCCTGTCACTTCTCCATGTCACTCCTCCATGTAACTCCTACATGTAGCTACTCCATGTCACTAATCCATGTCACTCCTCCATGTCGCTCCTCCGTGTTGCTCCTCCAAGTCATTCCTCCATGTAGCTACTCCATGTCACTCCTCTATGTCGCTTCTCCGTGTTGCTCCTCCAAGTCATTCCTCCATGTAACTCCTCCATGTAGCTACTCCATGTCACTCCTCCATGTCGCTACACAAACTCACTCCTCATGTCACTCCTCCATGTCACTCCTCCATGTCACTCTTACAAGTCACTCACCCATGTCCCTCCGCAATGTCACTCCACCATATCAACCCTCCTTGGTTATCCGCCCTGTCACTTCTCCAAGTCACTCCTCCATGTCCATCCTCCATGTCACTCCTCCATGTCACTCATCCATGTCACTAATCTATGTCACTCCTCTATGTCACTCGTCCATGTCACTCCTCCATGTAACTCCTCCATGTAGCTACTCCATGTCACTCCTCCAATTCACTCATCCAAGTCACTCATCCATGTCCCTCCGCCATGTCACTACTCCTTGTCGCTATTCCATGTAACTCCTCCATGGCGCTACTCCATGTCACTCAACCATGTCACTCCTCCTAGTCACTCACCCATGTCCCTCCGCGATGTCACTCCACCATATCAACCCTCCTTCCTGATCATGCCTGTCACTTCTCCAAGTCACTCCTCCATGTCCATCCTCCATGTCACTACTCCACATCAATCCTCTATGTCACTCCTCCATGTCACTCCTCCATGTAACTCATCTATGTCCCTCCACTATGTCACTATACCAACTCAATCCTTCTTGTCACTCCTCCATGTCACTCCTTTATGTCAGTCCTCCAATTCACTCCTCCATGTCACCTCTATATGTCTTCCATGTCACTCCTCCATGTTATTACTCCACATCAATCCTCTATGTCACTCCTCCATGTCACTCCTCCATGTAACTCATCTATGTCCCTCCGCCATGTCACTATACCAACTCAATCATCTTGTCACTCCTCCATGTCACTCATCCATGTCACTTCTCCATGTCTCTCCTCCATGTCGCTCTAACAACTCACTCCTCCATGTCACTCCACCATTTCACTCCTCCATGTCACTCCTCCAGGTCACTCCTCCATGTCGCTACTCAAAGTCACTGCTCCATGTCATTCTTCCATGTCACTCGTTTATGTCACTCCTCCATGTCGCTCCTCCATGTTGCTCCTCCGTGTCACTCCTCCATGTCACTCATCCATGTCCCTCCACCATGTCACTCATCCATATCATTCTTCATGTCACTCCTTCATGTCACTCCTCCAATTCACTCCTCCATGTCACTCCTCCATGTCACTCATCCATGTCCCTCCGCCATTTCATTCCACCCTATCAATCTCCCTTAGTGATCCGACCTGTCACTCCTCCATGTCACTCCTCCATGTCTCTCCTCCATGTCGCTCTAACAACTCACTCCTCCATGTCACTCCACCATTTCACTCCTCCATGTCACTCCTCCAGGTCACTCCTCCATGTCGCTACTCAAAGTCACTCCTCCATGTCACTCCTCCATGTAGCTATTCCAAGTTACTCCTACATGTTGCTACTCCATGTCACTCCTCCATGTCACTCATCCATGTCACTCCTCCAAGTCACTCACCCATGTCCCTCCGCGATGTCACTCCACCATATCAACCCTCCTTGGTTATCCGCCCTGTCACTTCTCCATGTCACTCTTCCATGTCTATCCTCCACATCACTCCTCCAGGTCACTCCTCCATGTCGCTACTCTATGTCACTCCTCCATGTCGCTACTCCAACTCAACCCTCCTTGTCATTCCTCCATGTCACTCCTCCATGTATCTCCTCCATGTCGCTACTCTATGTCACTCCTCCATGTCACTCCTCCATGTCACTACACAAACTCACTCCTCATGTTACTACTCTATGTCGCTACTCCATGTCACTCCTCCATGTCGCTACACCAACACACTCCTCCATGTCAATACTTCTTGTCACTCCTCCATGTCATTCCTCCATGTCACTACTCTATGTTACTCTTCCATGTCACTCTTCCATGTCACCCCTCCACATCACTCCTCTATGTCACTCCTTCATGTCACTCCTCCATGTCCCTCTAACAACTCACTCTTCCATGTCACTCCAACATTTCACTCCTCCATGTCACTCCTCCAGGTCACTCCTCAATGTCACTACTCAAAGTAACTCCTCCATGTCACTCCTCCATGTTGCTATTCCAAGTTACTCCAAAATGTTGCTCCTCCATGTCACTCCACCGTATCAACCCTCCTTGGTTATCCGCCCTGTCACTTCTCCATGTCACTCTTCCATGTCTCTCCTCCACATCACTCCTCTATGTCACTACTCCATGTCACTCCTCCATGTCACTCCTCCATGTCTCTCCTCCATGTCGCTCTAACAACTCACTCCTCCATGTCACTCCTCCATGTCGCTACACAAACTCACTCCTCATGTTACTACTCTATGTCGCTACTCCATGTCACTCCTCCATGTCGCTACACCAACTCACTCCTCAATGTCACTCCTTTATGTCACAACTCCAATTCACTCCTCCATGTCCATCCTCCATGTCACTACTCCATATCAAACAACTATGTCACTCCTCCATGTCACTCCTCCATGTCGCTCTAACAACTCACTCCTCCATGTCACCCCACCATTTCACTCCTCCATGTCACTCCTCCAGGTCACTCCTCCATGTCGCTACTCAAAGTCACTCCTCCATGTTACGACACCAACTCAAACCTTCTTGTCACTCCTCCATGTCACTACTTCATGTCACTTCTCCATGTCGCTACTCCATGTGACTCCTCCATGTCGCTCCACCAACTCACTCCTCCACGTCGCTCCTCCATGTTGCTCCTCCATGTTGCTCCTCCATGTCACTCTTCCATGTCACTCATCCATGTCACTCCTCCAAGTCACTCACCCATGTCCCTCCGCGATGTCACTCCACCATATCAACCCTCCTTGGTTATCCGCCCTGTCACTTCTCCACGTCACTCTTCCATGTCTCTCCTCCACATCACTCCTCTATGTCACTCCTCCATGTCACTCTTCCATGTCACTACCTCCATGTCGCTCTAACAACTCACTCCTCCATGTCACTCCACCATTTCACTCCTCCATGTCACTCTTCCAGATCACTCCTCCATGTCGCTACTCAAAGTCACTCATCCATGTCACTCATCCATGTCATTCCTCCATGTCACTCCTCCATGTCACTCCTCCATGTCCATCCTCCATGTGACTCCTACATGTAGCTACTCCATGTCACTAATCCATGTCACTCCTCCATGTCACTCCTCCATTTCACTCTTACAAGTCACTCACCCATGTCCCTCCGTGATGTCACTCCACCATATCAACCCTCCTTGGTTATCCACCCTGTCACTTCTCCATGTCACTCCTCCATGTAACTCCTACATGTAGCTACTCCATGTCACTAATCCATGTCACTCCTCCATGTCGCTCCTCCGTGTTGCTCCTCCAAGTCATTCCTCCATGTAGCTACTCCATGTCACTCCTCTATGTCGCTCCTCCGTGTTGCTCCTCCAAGTCATTCCTCCATGTAACTCCTCCATGTCGCTACACAAACTCACTCCTCATGTCACTCCTCCATGTCACTCCTCCATGTCACTCTTACAAGTCACTCACCCATGTCCCTCCGCAATGTCACTCCACCATATCAACCCTCCTTGGTTATCCGCCCTGTCACTTCTCCAAGTCACTCCTCCATGTCCATCCTCCATGTCACTCCTCCATGTCACTCATCCATGTCACTAATCTATGTCACTCCTCTATGTCACTCGTCCATGTCACTCCTCCATGTAACTCCTCCATGTAGCTACTCCATGTCACTCCTCCAATTCACTCATCCAAGTCACTCATCCATGTCCCTCCGCCATGTCACTACTCCTTGTCGCTATTCCATGTAACTCCTCCATGTCGCTACTCCATGTCACTCAACCATGTCACTCCTCCTAGTCACTCACCCATGTCCCTCCGCGATGTCACTCCACCATATCAACCCTCCTTCCTGATCATGCCTGTCACTTCTCCAAGTCACTCCTCCATGTCCATCCTCCATGTCACTACTCCACATCAATCCTCTATGTCACTCCTCCATGTCACTCCTCCATGTAACTCATCTATGTCCCTCCACTATGTCACTATACCAACTCAATCCTTCTTGTCACTCCTCCATGTCACTCCTTTATGTCAGTCCTCCAATTCACTCCTCCATGTCACCTCTATATGTCTTCCATGTCACTCCTCCATGTTATTACTCCACATCAATCCTCTATGTCACTCCTCCATGTCACTCCTCCATGTAACTCATCTATGTCCCTCCGCCATGTCACTATACCAACTCAATCATCTTGTCACTCCTCCATGTCACTCATCCATGTCACTTCTCCATGTCTCTCCTCCATGTCGCTCTAACAACTCACTCCTCCATGTCACTCCACCATTTCACTCCTCCATGTCACTCCTCCAGGTCACTCCTCCATGTCGCTACTCAAAGTCACTGCTCCATGTCATTCTTCCATGTCACTCGTTTATGTCACTCCTCCATGTCGCTCCTCCATGTTGCTCCTCCGTGTCACTCCTCCATGTCACTCATCCATGTCCCTCCACCATGTCACTCATCCATGTCATTCTTCATGTCACTCCTTCATGTCACTCCTCCAATTCACTCCTCCATGTCACTCCTCCATGTCACTCATCCATGTCCCTCCGCCATTTCATTCCACCCTATCAATCTCCCTTAGTGATCCGACCTGTCACTCCTCCATGTCACTCCTCCATGTCTCTCCTCCATGTCGCTCTAACAACTCACTCCTCCATGTCACTCCACCATTTCACTCCTCCATGTCACTCCTCCAGGTCACTCCTCCATGTCGCTACTCAAAGTCACTCCTCCATGTCACTCCTCCATGTAGCTATTCCAAGTTACTCCTACATGTTGCTACTCCATGTCACTCCTCCATGTCACTCATCCATGTCACTCCTCCAAGTCACTCACCCATGTCCCTCCGCGATGTCACTCCACCATATCAACCCTCCTTGGTTATCCGCCCTGTCACTTCTCCATGTCACTCTTCCATGTCTATCCTCCACGTCACTCCTCCAGGTCACTCCTCCATGTCGCTACTCTATGTCACTCCTCCATGTCGCTACACCAACTAACTCCTCCATGTCACTCCACCATTTCACTCCTCCATGTCACTCCTCCATGTCACTCCTCCATGTCGCTACTCCATGTGACTCCTCCATGTCGCTCCACCAACTCAGTCCTCCACGTCGCTCCTCCATGTTGCTCTTCCATGTCACTCCTCCATGTAACTCATCTATGTCCCTCCGCCATGTCACTACACCAACTCAATCCTTCTTGTCACTCCTCCATGTCACTCATCCATGTCCCTCCGCCATTTCACTCCACCCTATCAATCTCCCTTAGTGATCCGACCTGTCACTTCTCCATGTCACTCTTCCATGTCTCTCCTCCACGTCACTCCTCTATGTCACTCCTCCATGTCTCTCCTCCATGTTGCTCTAACAACTCACTCCTCCATATCACTCCACCATTTCACTCTTCCATGTCACTTCTCCAGGTCACTCCTCCATGTCGCTACTCAAAGTCACTCCTCCATGTCACTCATCCATGTCATTCCTCCATGTCACTCGTTTATGTCACTCCTCCAATTCACTCCTCCATGTCACCTCTATATGTCTTTGATGTCACTGCTCCATGTCCATCCTCCATGTCACTACTCCATGTCACTCCTCCGTGTTGATCCTCCTTGTTGCTCCTCTACATCAATCCTCTATGTCACTCCTCCATGTTGCTCCTCCAAGTCACTCCTCCATGTAACTCCTACATGAAGCTACTCCATGTCACTACTCCATGTCACTCCTCCATGTCACTCCTCCATGTCACTCATCCATGTCCCTCCTGCATGTCACTCCATCCTATCAATCTTCCTTGGTGATCCGACCTGTCACTTCTCCATGTCACTCTTCCATGTCTCTCCTCCACGTCACTCCACCATTTCACTCCTCATGTCACTCCTCCAGGTCACTCCTCCATGTCGCTACTCAAAGTCACTCCTCCATGTCACTACACCAACTCACTCCTCAATGTCACTCCTCCATGTCACTACTTCATGTCACTCCTCCATGTCACAACACAAACACAACCCTCCTTGGCACTCCTCCATGTCACTCATCCATGTCAATCCTCCATGTCACTCCTTTATGTCACTCCTCCAATTTACTCCTCCATGGCACTCCTCCATGTCACTCCTCCATGTCACTACACCAACTCACTCCTCAATGTCACTACTTCATGTCACTCCTCCATGTCGCCACACAAACTCAACCCTCCTTTACACTCTTTCTTGTCACTCCTCCATATCGCTCCTCCATGTCCCTCCTCCATGTCACTCCTCCATGTCATTCCTCCATGTCACTCCTCCATGTATCTCCTCCATGTCGCTACTCTATGTCACACCTCCATGTCACTCCTCCATGTCACTCCTCCATTTCGCTACACAAACTCACTCCTCATGTTACTACTCTATGTCGCTAATCCATGTCGCTCTAACAACTCACTCCTCCATGTCACTCCACCATTTCACTCCTCCGTATAGCTCCTCCACATCAATCCTCTATGTCACTCCTCCATGTCACTCCACCATGTCGTTATTCCATGTGACTCCTCCATGTCGCTACACCAACTCATTACTCATGTCACTCCTCCATGTCGCTACTCCATGTCACTCCTCCATGTCTCTCCTCCATATCGCTCTAACAACTCACTCCTCCATGTCACTCCACCATTTCACTCCTCCATGTCACTCCTCCAGGTCACTCCTCCATGTCAATACTCAAAGTCACTCCTCCATGTCACGACACCAACTCACCCCTCACTGTCACTCCTCCATGTCACTACTACATGTTACTCCTCCATGTCACAACACAAACTCGACCCTCCTCGTCACTCCTCCATGTCACTCATCCATGTCATTCCTCCATGTCAATCCTTTATGTCACTCCTCCAATTCACTCCTCCATGTCACCTCTATATGTCTTACATGTCACTCCTCCATGTCACTCCTCCATGTCATTACTCCATGTCACTCCTCCATGTCGCTCCTCTGTGTTGCTCCTCCATGTCACTTCTCCAAGTCACTACTCCAAGTCTCTCCTCCATGTCACTACTCCATGTCACTCCTCCATGTCACTCCTCCAGGTCACTCCTCCATGTCAATACTCAAAGTCACTCCTCCATGTCACGACACCAACTCACCCCTCACTGTCACTCCTCCATGTCACTACTACATGTTACTCCTCCATGTCACAACACAAACTCGACCCTCCTCGTCACTCCTCCATGTCACTCATCCATGTCATTCCTCCATGTCAATCCTTTATGTCACTCCTCCAATTCACTCCTCCATGTCACCTCTATATGTCTTACATGTCACTCCTCCATGTCAATCCTCCATGTCATTACTCCATGTCACTCCTCCATGTCGCTCCTCTGTGTTGCTCCTCCATGTCACTTCTCCAAGTCACTACTCCAAGTCTCTCCTCCATGTCACTACTCCATGTCACTCCTCCATGTCGCTCCTCCGTGTTGCTCCTCCACATCAATCCTCTATGTCACTCCTCCATTTCACTCCTCCATGTAACTCCTCCATGTCGCTATTCCATGTCAGTCCTCCATGTCACTACACCAACTCACTCTCCGATATTACTCCTCCATGTCGCTACTCCATGTGACTCCTCCATGTCAATACACCAACTCAAACCTCTTTGTCCATCCTCCATGTCGCTACACTAACTCACTCTTCCATGTCACTTCTCCATGTCGCTTCTCCATGTCACTCCTCCATGTCAATACACCAACTCAAACCTCTTTGTCCATCCTCCATGTCGCTACACCTACTCACTCTTCCAAATCACTCCTCAATGTCACTCCTCAATGTCACTACTTCATGTCTCTCCTCTATGTCGATCTAACAACTCACTCCTCCATGTCACTCCACCATTTCACTCCTCCATGTCACTCCTCCAGGTCACTCCTCCATGTCGCTACTCTAAGTCACTCCTCCATGTCACTCATCCATGTCAGTCCTCCATGTCACTCCTCCATGTCACTCCTCCATGTCCATCCTCCATGTCACTCCTCCAAGTCACTCACCCATGTCCCTCCACGATGTCACTCCACCATATCAACGCTCCTTCCTGATCAACCCTGTCACTTCTCCAAGTCACTCCTCCATGTCCCTCCTCCATGTCACTACTCCATGTCACTCCTCCATGTCACTCCTCCGTGTTGCTCCTCCACATCAATCCTCTATGTCACTCCTCCATGTCACTCCTCCATGTCACTCCTCCATTTCGCTACACAAACTCCTTCCTCCATGTTACTCCTCCTTGTCACTCCTCCATGTCAATCCTTTATGTCACTCCTCCAAGTTACTCCTCCATGACACTCCACCATTTCACTCCTCCATGTCACTCCTCCAGGTCACTCCTCCATGTCGCTACTCAACGTCACTCCTCCATGTCTCTACACCAACTCACTCCTCATGTCACTCCTCCATGTCACTACTCCATGTCACTCCTCCAAGTCACTCATCCATATCCCTCCGCCATGTCACTCCACCATATCAATCTTCCTTGGTGATCCGCCCTGTCACTTCTCCATGTCACTCCTCCATGTCTCCCCTCCACGAAATTCCTCTATGTCACTCCTCCATGTCACTCCTACATGTCACTCCTCCATGTCTCTCCTCTATATCGCTCTAACAACTCACTCCTCCATGTCACTCCTCCATGTCACTCCACCATTTCACTCCTCCATGTCACTCCTCCAGGTCACTCCTCCATGTCGCTACACCAACTTACTCCTCAATGTAACTCCTTAATGTCACTCCTCCATTTCTCTCCTCCATGTCGCTATAACAACTCACTCTTCCATGTCACTCATCCAGGTCACTCCTCCAAGTCGCTACTCAAAGTCACTCCTCCATGTCACTACACCAACTCACTCCTCAATGTCACTCCTCAATGTCACTACTTCATGTCACTCCTCCATGTCATTCCTCCATGTCACTCCTCCATGTATGTCCTCCATGTCGCTACTCTATGTCACTCCTCCATGTCACTCCTCCATGTCGCTACACCAACTCACTCCTCAATGTCACTCCTCCATGTCACAACTCCAATTCACTCCTCCATGTCACCTCTATATGTCTTCCATGTCACTCCTCCATGTCCATCCTCCATGTCACTACTCTATGTCACTCCTCCATGTCGCTCCTCCGTGTTGCTCCTCCTTGTCACTCCTCCAAGTCACTCACCCATGTCCTTCTACGATGTCACTCCACCATATAAACCCTCCTTCCTGATCAACCCTGTCACTTCTCCAAGTCACTCCTCCATGTCCATCCTCCATGTCACTACTCCATGTCACTCCTCCATGTCACTCCTCCATGTTACTACTCTATGACGCTACTCAATGTCACTCCTCCATGTCGCTACACCAACTCACTCCTCAATGTCACTCCTCCGTGTTGCTCCTCCTTGTCACTCCTCCAAGTCAGTCCTCCATGTCACTTCTCCATGTCTCTCCTCCACGTCACTCCTCTATGTCACTCCTCCATGTCACTCCTCCATGTCACTCCTCCATGTATCTACTCCATGTCGCTATAACAACTCACTCCTCCATCTCACTCCACCATTTCAGTCCTCCATGTCACTCCACCATTTCATTCCTCCATGTCACTCCTCCAGGTCACTCCTCCATGTCGCTACACCAACTTACTACTCAATGTCACTCCTTCATGTCACTCCTCCATTTCTCTCCTCCATGTCGCTATAACAACTCACTCCTCCATGTCACTCCTCCAGGTCACTCCTCCATGTCGCTACTCAAAGTCACTCCTCCATGTCACTCCTCCATGTCGCTACACCAACTCACTCCTCAATGTCACTCCTCCATGTCACAACTCCAATTCACTCCTCCATGTCACCTCTATATGTCTTCCATGTCACTCCTCCATGTCCATCCTCCATGTCACTACTCTATGTCACTTCTATATGTCTTCCATTTCACTCCTCCATGTCCATCCATCATGTCACTACTCCATGTCACTCCTCCATGTCGCTCCTCCGTGTTGCTCCTCCAAGTCACTCCTCCATGTAACTCCTCCATGTAGCTACTCCATGTCACTCCTCCATGTAACTACTTCTTCTCAATCCTCCTTGTCACTCATCCATATTATTCCTCCATGTCACTCCTTTATGTTATTCCTCCATGTCGCTACACCAACTCAGTCTTTCATGTTACTCCTCAATGTTGCTACTCCATGTGACTCCTCCATGTCGCTCCACCAACTCCTTCCTCCATGTTACTCCTCCATGTCACTCCTCAATGTCACTCCTTTATGTCACTCCTCCAAGTTACTCCTCAATGTCACTCCTCCGTGTTGCTACTCCAAGTCACTCACCCATGTCCCTCCGCGATTTCACTCCACCATATCAACCCTCCTTGGTTATCCGCCCTGTCACTTCTCCATGTCACTCTTCCATGTCTCTCCTCCACATCACTCCTCTATGTCACTCCTCCATGTCACTCCTCCATGTCTCTCCTCCATGTCGCTCTAACAACTCACTCCTCCAAGTCATTCCACAATTTCACTCCTCCATGTCACTCCTCCAGGTCACTCCTCCATGTCGCTACTCAAAGTTACTCCTCCATGTCACAACTTCTTGTCACTCCTCCATGTCACTCATCCATGTCATTCCTCCATTTCTCTCCTCCATGTCGCTATAACAACTCACTCCTCCATGTCACTCCTCCAGGTCACTCTTCCATGTCGCTACTCAAAGTCACTCCTCCATGTCACTACACCAACTCACTCCTCAATGTCACTCCTCCAGGTCACTCTTCCATGTCACTACTTAATGTCACTCCTCCATGTCGCTCCTCCGTGTTGCTCCTCCTTGTCAGTCCTCCAAGTCACTCACCCATGTCCCTCCACGATGTCACTCCACCATATTAACCCTCCTTCCTGATCAACCCTGTCACTTCTCCAAGTCACTCCTCCATGTCCATCCTCCATGCCACTCCTCCATGTCGCTATAACAACTCACTCCTCCATGTCACTCAAATATTTTACTCCTCCATGTAACTCCTCCAGGTCACTACTCCATGTCGCTACTCAAAGTCACTCCTCCATGTAACTACACCAACTCACTCCTCAATGTCACTCCTCCATGTCACTACTTCATGTCACTCCTCCATGTCGCTACACAAACTCAACAATCCTTGTCACTCCTCCATGTCACTCATCCATGTCATTCCTCCATGTCACTCCTTTATGTCACTCATCCAATTCACTCCTCCATGTCAGTCCTCCATGTCACTCATCCATGTCATTCCTCTATGTCACTCCTTTATGTATCTCCTCCAATTCACTCCTCCTTGTCACTCCTCCATATCACTCATCCATGTCATTCCTCCATGTCACTCCTTTATGTCACTCCTCCAATTCAATGCTCCATGTCCATCCTCCATGTCACTACTCCACATCCATCCTCTATGTCACTCCTCCATGTCACTCCTCCATGTCACTACTCCATGTCACTCCTCCAGTTCGCTCCTCCTTGTTGCTCCTCCACATCAATCCTCAATGTCGCTCCTCCATGTCACTCCACCATTTCACTCCTCCATGTCACTTCTCCAGTTCACTCCTCCATGTCGCTACTCAAAGTCACTCCTCCATGTCACTCATCCATGTCATTCCTCCATGTCACTCGTTTATGTCACTCCTCCAATTCACTCCTCCATGTCACCTCTATATGTCTTTCATGTCACTGCTCCATGTCCATCCTCCATGTCACTACTCCATGTCACTCCTCCGTGTTGCTCCTCCTAGTTGCTCCTCCACATCAATCCTCTATGTCACTCCTCCATGTTGCTCCTCCAAGTCACTCCTCCATGTAACTCCTACATGTAGCTACTCCATGTCACTACTCCATGTCACTCCTCCATGTCACTCCTCCTTGTTGCTCCTCCAAGACACTCCTCCATGTATCTCCTACATGTAGCTACTCCATATCACTACACCATGTCACTCCTCCATGTCGCTCCTCCGTGTTGCTCCTCCAAGTCACTCCTCCATGTAAATCCTCCATGTAGCTACTCCATGTCACTCCTCCATGTCACTCCACCACTTCACTCCTCCATGTCACTCCTCCAGGTCACTCCTCCATATCACTACTTCATGTCACTCCTCCATGTCGCTACAAAAACTCAATCCTCCTTTACACTCTTTCATGTCACTCCTCCATATCGCTCCTCCATGTCCCTCCTCCATTTCACTCCTCATTGTCATTCTTCCATGTCACTCCTCCATGTATCTCCTCCATGTCGCTACTCTATGTCACTCCTCCATGTCGCTACTCCATGTCACTCCTCCATGTCGCTACTCAAAGTCACTCCTCCATGTCGCTACACAAACTCACTCCTCATGTCACTCCTCCATGTCACTCCTCCAAGTCACTCACCCATGTCCCTCCGCGATGTCACTCCACCATATCAACCCTCCTTGGTTATCCGCCCTGTCACTTCTCCATGTCACTCTTCCATGTCTCTCCTCCACATCACTCCTCTATGTCACTCCTCCATGTCTCTCCTCCATGTCGCTCTAACAACTCACTCCTCCAAGTCATTCCACCATTTCACTCCTCCATGTCACTCCTCCATGTCACTCATCCATGTCATTTCTCCATGTCACTCCTCCATGCCACTCCTCCATGTCCATCCTCCATGTCACTCCTCCAAGTCACTCACCCATGTCCCTCCACGATGTCACTCCACAATATCAACCCTACTTCCTGATCAACCCTGTCACTTCTCCAAGTTCCACTTCTATATATCTTCCAAGTCACTCCTCCATGTCCCTCCTCCATGTAGCTCCTCCGTGTTGCTCCTCCAATTCAGTCCTCCATGTAACTCCTCCATGTAGCTACTCCATGTCACTCCTCCTTGTAGCTACACAAACTCACTCCTCAATGTTACTCCTCCATGTCACAACTTCTTGTCACTCCTCCATGTCACTCATCCATGTCATTCCTCCATTTCTCTCCTCCATGTCGCTATAACAACTCACTCCTCCATGTCACTCCTCCAGGTCACTCTTCCATGTCGCTACTCAAAGTCACTCCTCCATGTCACTACACCAACTCACTCCTCAATGTTACTCCTCCATGTCACAACTTCTTGTCACTCCTCCATGTCACTCCTCCATTTCTCTCCTCCATGTCGCTATAACAACTCATTACTCATGTCACTCCTCCCTGTCACTCCTCCCTGTCACTTCTCCATGTCACTCTTCCATGTCTCTCCTCCACATCACTCCTCTATGTCACTCCTCCATGTCACTCCTCCATGTCTCACCTCCATGTCGCTCTAACATCTCACTCCTCCAAGTCATTCCACCATTTCACTCCACCATGTCACTCCTCCATGTCGCTACTCAAAGTCACTCCTCCATGTCACTCATCCATGTCATTTCTCCATGTCACTCCTCCATGCCACTCCTCCATGTCCATCCTCCATGTCACTCCTCCAAGTCACTCACCCATGTCCCTCCACGATGTCACTCCACCATATCAACCCTACTTCCTGATCAACCCTGTCACTTCTCCAAGTTCCACTTCTATATATCTTCCAAGTCACTCCTCCATGTCCCTCCTCCATGTAGCTCCTCCGTGTTGCTCCTCCAATTCAGTCCTCCATGTCACTCCTCCTTGTAGCTACACAAACTCACTCCTCAATGTTACTCCTCCATGTCAAAACTTCTTGTCACTCCTCCATGTCACTCATCCATGTCATTCCTCCATTTCTCTCCTCCATGTCGCTATAACAACTCACTCCTCCATGTCACTCCTCCAGGTCACTCTTCCATGTCGCTACTCAAAGTCACTCCTCCATGTTACTACACCAACTCACACCTCAATGTCACTCCTCCAGGTCACTCTTCCATGTCGCTACTCAAAGTCACTCCTCCATGTCACTACACCAACTCACTCCTCAATGTTACTCCTCCATGTCACAACTTCTTGTCACTCCTCCATGTCACTCCTCCATTTCTCTCCTCCATGTCGCTATAATAACTCACTCCTCCATGTCACTCCTCCAGGTTACTCTTCCATGTCGCTACTCAAAGTCACTCCTCCATGTCACTACACCAACTCACTCCTCAATGTCACTCCTCAATGTCACTACTTCATGTCAATCCTCCATGTCATCCTCCATGTCACTCCTCCATGTATCTCCTCCATGTCGCTACTCTATGTCACTCCTCCATGTCACTCCTCCATGTCGCTACACCAAATCACTCCTCAATGTCACTCCTCCATGTCACTACTTCTTGTCACTCCTCCATGTCACTCCTCCATGTCATTCCTCCATGTCACTCCTCCATGTCTCCCCTCCACGAAATTCCTCTATGTCATTCCTCCATGTCACTCCTACATGTCACTCCTCCATGTCTCTCCTCTATATCGCTCTAACAACTCACTACTCCATGTCACTCCTCCATGTCACTCCACCATTTCACTCCTCCATTTCACTCCTCCAGGTCACTCCTCCATGTCGCTACACCAATTTACTCCTCAATGTCACTTCTTCATGTCACTCCTCCATTTCTCTCCTCCATGTCGCTATAACAACTCACACCTCCATGTCACTCCTCCAGGTCACTCCTCCAAGTCGCTACTCAAAGTCACTACTTCATGTCACTCCTCCATGTCGCCACACAAACTCAACCCTCCTTTACACTATTTCATGTCACTCCTCCATGTCACTACACCAACTCACACCTCAATGTCACTCCTCCATGTCACTCCTCCATGTCACTCCTTGATTTCTCTCCTCCATGTCGCTCTAACAACTCACTCCTCCATGTCACTCCACAATTTTACTCCTCCATGTCACTCCTCCAGGTCACTCCTTCATGTCAATACTCAAAGTCACTCCTGCATGTTACTACACCAACTCACTCCTCAATGTCACTCCTCCATATCAATCCTCCATTTCTCTCCTCCATGTCGCTATAACAACTCACTCCTCCATGTCACTCCACCATTTCACTTCTCCATGTCACTCCTCCACGTCGCTCCTCTATGTAACTCCTCCATGTCACACCTCAATGTCACTCCTCCATGTCGCTACACCAACTCATTACTCATGTCACTCCTCCATGTCACTTCTCCATGTCTCCCCTCCATGTCGCTCTAACAACTCACTCCTACATATCACTCCACCATTTCACTCCTCCATGTCACTCATCCAGGTCACTCCTCCATGTCGCTACTCAAAGTCACTCCTTCATGTCACTACATCAAGTCATTCCTCAATGTCACTCCTCAATGTCACTACTTCATGTCACTCCTCCATGTAGCTACACAAACTCAATCCTCCTTTACAGTCTTTCATGTCACTCCTCCATATCGCTCCTCCATGTCCCTCCTTCATGTCACTCCTCCATGTCATTCCTCCATGTCACTCCTCCATGTCGGTACACAAACTCACTCCTCATGTTACTACTCTATGTCGCTACTCCATGTCACTCCTCCATGTCGCTACACCAACTCACTCCTCCATGTCACTCTTCCATGTCTCTCCTCCATGTCACTCCTCTATGTCACTCCTCCATGTCACTCCTCCATGTCTCTCCTCCATGTTTGTCATCCATGTCACTCCTCCATGTCGCTGCTCAAAGTCACTCCTTCATGTCACTACACCAACTCACTCCACAATGTCACTCCTCAATAATACCACTTCATGTCACTCCTATATGTCGCTACACAAACTTAATCCTCCTTTACACTCTTTCATGTCACTCCTCCATTTTGCTCCTCCATGTCCCTCCTCCATGTCACTCCTCCATGTCATTCCTCCATGTCACTCCTCCATGTATCTCCTCCATGTCGCTACTCTATGTCACTCCTCCATGTCACCCCTCCATGTCACTCCTACAAGTCACTCTTCTAGGTCACTCCTCCATGTCACTCCTCCAGGTCACTCCTCCATGTCGCTACTCAAAGTCACTCCTTCATGTCACTACATCAAGTCATTCCTCAATGTCACTCCTCAATGTCACTACTTCATGTCACTCCTCCATGTAGCTACACAAACTCAATCCTCCTTTACAGTCTTTCATGTCACTCCTCCATATCGCTCCTCCATGTCCCTCCTTCATGTCACTCCGCAATGTCATTCCTCCATGTCACTCCTCCATGTCGGTACACAAACTCACTCCTCATGTTACTACTCTATGTCGCTACTCCATGTCACTCCTCCATGTCGCTACACCAACTCACTCCTCCATGTCACTCTTCCATGTCTCTCCTCCATGTCACTCCTCTATGTCACTCCTCCATGTCACTCCTCCATGTCTCTCCTCCATGTTTGTCATCCATGTCACTCCTCCATGTCGCTGCTCAAAGTCACTCCTTCATGTCAATACACCAACTCACTCCACAATGTCACTCCTCAATAATACCACTTCATGTCACTCCTATATGTCGCTACACAAACTTAATCCTCCTTTACACTCTTTCATGTCACTCCTCCATTTTGCTCCTCCATGTCCCTCCTCCATGTCACTCCTCCATGTCATTCCTCCATGTCACTCCTCCATGTATCTCCTCCATGTCGCTACTCTATGTCACTCCTCCATGTCACCCCTCCATGTCACTCCTACAAGTCACTCTTCTAGGTCACTCCTCCATGCCACTCCTCCATGTCGCTCCTCCGTGTTGCTCCTCCAAGTCACTCCTCCATGTAACTCCTCCATGTAGCTACTCCATGTCACTCCTCCATCTCGCTACACAAACTCACTCCTCATTTCTCTCCACCATGCCACTCCTCCATGTCACTCCTCCAAGTCACTCACCCATGTCCCTCCGCGATGTCACTTCACCATATCAACCATCCTTCCTTATCCACCCGATCACTTCTCCAAGTCACTCCTCCATGTGCATCCTCCTTGTCACTACTCCACATCAATCCTCTATGTCACTCCTCCATGTCACTCCACCATTTCACTCCTCCATGTCACTCCTCCAGGTCACTCCTCCATGTCGCTACTCAAAGTCACTCCTCCATGTAACGACACCAACTCACTCCTCAAAGTCACTACTTCATGTCACTCCTCCATGTCGCTACTCAAAGTCACTCCTCCATGTCACTACACCAACTCACTCCTAAATGTAACTCCTCCATGTCAATACTTCTTGTCACTCCTCCATGTCATTCCTCCATGTCACTCCTCCAATTCACTCCTCCATGTCACCTCTATATGTCTTCCACGTCACTCCTCCATGTCCATCCTCCATGTCACTACTCCATGTCACTCCTCCATGTCGCTCCTCCGTGTTGCTCCTCCTTGTCACTCCTCCAAGTCACTCACCCATGTCCCTCCACGATTTCATTCCACCATGTAAACACTCCTTCCTGATCAACCCTGTCACTCTTCCATGTCACTCCTCCATTTAACTCATCTATGTCCCTCCGCCATGTCACTACACCAACTCAATCCTTCTTGTCACTCCTCCATGTCACTCATCCATGTCACTTCTATATGTCTTCCATGTCACTCCTCCATGTTCCTCCTCCATGTCACTCCTCCACATAACTCCTCTAGGTCACTCCTCCATGTCACACCTTCATGTCACTCCTCCATGTCGCTACACCAACTCATTCCTCATGTCACTCCTCCATTTCGCTACTCCATGTCAATCCTCCATTTCACTCGTTTATGTCACTGCTCCAGTTCACTCCTCCATGTCATCTCTATATGTCTTCCATGTCACTCCTCCATGTCCATCCTCCATGTCACTACTCCATGTCACTCCTCCGTGTTGCTCCTCCATGTCACTCCTCCAAGTCTCTCACCCATGTCCCTACACGATGTCACTCCACCATATCAACCCTCCTTCCTGATAAACCCTGTCACTTCTCAAAGTCACTCCTCCATGTCCCTCCTCCTTGTCACTACTACATGTCACTCCTCCATGTCGCTCCTCCGTGTTGCTCTTCCACATCAATCCTCTATGTCACTCCTCCATGTTGCTCCTCCAAGTCACTCCTCCATGTAACTCCTACATGTAGCTACTTCATGTCACTACTCCATGTCACTCCTCCATGTCGCTCCTCCGTGTTGCTCCTCCAAGTCACTCCTCCATGTAACTCCTCCATGTAGCTACTCCATGTCACTCCTCCATGTCGCTACCCAAACTCACTCCTCATGTCACTCCTCCATGTCACTCCTCCATGTCACTCCTCCAAGTCACTCATCCATGTCCCTCAGCCATGTCACTCCACCATATCAATCTTCCTTGGTGATCCGCCCTGTCACTTCTCCATGTCACTCCTCCATGTCTCCCCTCCACGAAATTCCTCTATGTCACTCCTCCATGTCACTCCTACATGTCACTCCTCCATGTCTCTCCTCTATATCGCTCTAACAACTCACTCCTCCATGTCACTCCTCCATTTCACTCCACCATTTCACTCCTCCATGTCACTCCTCCAGGTCACTCCTCCATGTCGCTACACCAACTTACTCCTCAATGTAACTCCTTAATGTCACTCCGCCATTTCTCTCCTCCATGTCGCTATAACAACTCACTCTTACATGTCACTCCTCCAGGTCACTCTTCCAAGTCGTTACTCAAAGTCACTCCTCCATGTCACTACACCAACTCACTCCTCAATGTAACTCGTCAATGTCACTACTTCATGTCACTCCTCCATGTCATTCCTCCATGTCACTCCTCCATGTATCTCCTCCATGTCGCTACTCCATGTCACTCCTCCATGTCACTCCTCCATGTCGCTACACCAACTCACTCCTCAATGTCACTCCTCCATGTCACAACTCCAATTCACTCCTCCATGTCACCTCTATATGTCTTCCATGTCACTCCTCCATGTCCATCCTCCATGTCACTACTCTATGTCACTCCTCCATGTCGCTCCTCCGTGTTGCTCCTCCTTGTCACTCCTCCAAGTCACTCACCCATGTCCTTCTACGATGTCACTCCACCATATAAATCCTCCTTCCTGATCAACCCTGTCACTTCTCCAAGTCACTCCTCCATGTTCATCCTCCATATCACTACTCCAAGTCATTCCTCCATGTCACTCCTCCATGTATCTCCTCCATGTCGCTACACAAACTCAATCCTCCTTTACACTCTTTCATGTCACTCCTCCATTTTGCTCCTCCATGTCCCTCTTCCATGTCACTCCTCCATGTCATTCCTCCATGTCACTCCTTTATGTCACTCCTCCAATTCACTCCTCCATGTCATTCCTCCATGTCACTCCTCCATGTCATTCCTCCATGTCACTCCTCCATGTATCTCCTCCATGTCGCTACTCTATGTCACTCCTCCATGTCGCTACACAAACTCACTCCTCATGTCACTCCTCCATGTCGCTCCTCCGTGTTGCTCCTCCAAGTCACTCCTCCATGTAACTCCTCGATGTAGCTACTCCATGTCACTCCTCCATCTCGCTACACAAACTCACTCCTCATGTCTCTCCTCCATGTCACTCCTCCATGTCACTCCTCCAAGTCACTCACCCATGTCCCTCCGCGATGTCACTCCACCATATCAACCCTCCTTCCTGATCAACCCGATCACTTCTCCAAGTCACTCCTCCATGTCCATCCTCCATGTCACTACTCCACATCAATCCTCTATGTCACTCCTCCATGTCACTCCACCATTTCACTCCTCCATGTCACTCCTCCAGGTCACTCCTCCATGTCGCTACTCAAAGTCACTCCTCCATGTTACTACACCAACTCTCTACTCAATGTCACTCCTCCATGTCACTCCTCCATGTCACTCCTCCATGTCGCTACACCAACTCACTCCTCAATGTCACTCCTCCATGTCACAACTCCAATTCACTCCTCCATGTCACCTCTATATGTCTTCCATGTCACTCCTCCATGTCCATCCTCCATGTCGCTACACCAACTCACTCCTCAATGTCACTCCTCCATGTCACAACTCCAATTCACTCCTCCATGTCACCTCTATATGTCTTCCATGTCACTCACCCATGTCCTTCTACGATGTCACTCCACCATATAAACCCTCCTTCCTGATCAACCCTGTCACTTCTCCAAGTCACTCCTCCATGTCCATCCTCCATGTCACTACTCCATGTCACTCCTCCATGTCACTCCTCCATGTTACTACTCTCTGACGCTACTCAATGTCACTCCTCCATGTCGCTACACCAACTCACTCCTCAATGTCACTCCTCCATGTCACTACTTATTGTCACTCCTCCATGTCACTCATCCATATCATTCCTCAATGTCACTCCTTTATGTCACAACTCCAATTCACTCCTCCATGTCCATCCTCCATGTCACTCCACCATTTCAGTCCTCCATGTCACTCCTCCAGGTCACTCCTCCATGTCGCTACTCAAAGTGACTCCTCCATGTCACTAAACCAACTCACTCCTCAATGTCACTCCTCCATGTAACTACTTCATGTCACTCCTCCATGTCGCTACTCCATGTGACTCCTCCACGTCGCTCCTCTATGTAACTCCTCCATGTCACACCTCCATGTCACTCCTCCATGTCGCTACACCAACTCATTACTCATGTCACTCCTCCATGTTACTACTCCATGTCACTCCTCCATGTCGCTCTAACAACTCACTCCTCCATGTCACTCCACCATTTCACTCCTCCATGTCACTCCTCAAAGTCACTCCTCCATGTCACTACAACAACTCACTCCTCAAAGTCACTCCTCAATGTTACTACTTCATGTCACTCCTCCATGTCGCTACACAAACTAAATTCTCCTTTACACTCTTTCATGTCACTCCTCCATATCGCTCCTCCATGTCCCTCCTCCATGTCACTCCTCCATGTCATTCCTCCATGTCACACCTCCATGTGACTCCTCCATGTCGCTCTACCAACTCCTTCCTCCATGTTACTCCTCCATGTCACTCCTCCATGTCACTCCTCCATGTCACACCTCCATGTGACTCCTCCATGTCGCTCAACCAACTCCTTCCTCCATGTTACTCCTCCATGTCACTCCTCCATGTCACTCCTCCATGTTACTCCTCCATGTTACTCCTCCATGTCACTCCTCCATGTGACTCCTCCATGTCGCTCCATCAACTCACTCCTCCATGTCACTCCTCCATTTCTCTCCTCCATGTCGCTATATCAACTCACTCCTCCATGTCACTACTTCATGTCACTCCACCATTTAACTCCTCCATGTCACTACGTCATGTCACTCCTCCATGTCGCTACTCCATGTGACTCCTCCATGTCACTCCTCCATGTAACTCATCTATGTCCCTCCGCCATGTCACTACACCAACTCAATCCTTCTTGTCACTCCTCCATGTCACTCATCCATGTCACTTCTATATGTCTTCCATGTCACTCCTCCATGTTCCTCCTCCATGTCAGTCCTCCAAATCACTCCTCTATGTCACTCCTCCATGTCACACCTCCATGTCACTCCTCCATGTTGCTACACCAACTCATTCCTCATGTCACTCCTCCATGTCGCTACTCCATGTCAATCCTCCATGTCACTCGTTTATGTCACTGCTCCATTTCACTCCTCCATGTCATCTCTATATGTCTTCCATGTCACTCCTCCATGTCCATCCTCCATGTCACTACTCCATGTCACTCCTCCGTGTTGCTCCTCCATGTCACTCCTCCAAGTCTCTCACCCATGTCCCTACACGATGTCACTCCACCATATCAACTCTCCTTCCTGATAAACCCTGTCACTTCTCAAAGTTACTCCTCCATGTCCCTCCTCCTTGTCACTACTACATGTCACTCCTCCATGTCGCTCCTCCGTGTTGCTCCTCCACATCAATCCTCTATGTCACTCCTCCATGTTGCTCCTCCAAGTCACTCCTCCATGTAACTCCTACATGTAGCTACTTCATGTTACTACTCCATGTCACTCCTCCAAGTCGCTCCTCCGTGTTGCTCCTCCAAGTCACTCCTCCATGTAACTCCTCCATGTAGCTACTCCATGTCACTCCTCCATGTCGCTACCCAAACTCACTCCTCATGTCACTCCTCCATGTCACTCCTCCAAGACACTCATCCATGTCCCTCCGCCATGTCACTCCACCATATCAATCTTCCTTGGTGATCCGCCCTGTCACTTCTCCATGTCACTCCTCCATGTCTCCCCTCCACGAAATTCCTCTATGTCACTCCTCCATGTCACTCCTACATGTCACTCCTCCATGTCTCTCCTCTATATCGCTCTAACAACTCACTTCTCCATGTCACTCCTCCATGTCACTCCACCATTTCACTCCTCCATGTCACTTCTCCATGTCACTCCTCCATGTCTCCCCTCCACGAAATTCCTCTATGTCATTCCTCCATGTCATTCCTACATGTCACTCCTCCTTGTCTCTCCTCTATATCGCTCTAACAACTCACTCCTCCATGTCACACCTCCATTTCACTCCACCATTTCACTCCTCCATGTCACTCCTCCAGGCCACTCCTCCATTTCTCTCCTCCATGTCGCTATAACAACTCACTCTTCCATGTCACTCCTCCAGGTCACTCCTCCAAGTCGCTACTCAAAGTCACTCCTCCATGTCACTACACCAACTCACTCCTCAATGTCACTCCTCAATGTCACTACTTCATGTCACTCCTCCATGTCATTCCTCCATGTCACTCCTCCATGTATCTCCTCCATGTTGCTACTCTATGTCACTCCTCCATGTCACTCCTCCATGTCAATACTTCTTGTCACTCCTCCATGTCATTCCTCCATGTCACTCCTTTATGTCAGTCCTCCAATTCACTACTCCATGTCACCTCTATATGTCTTCCAAGTCACTCCTCCATGTCCATCCTCCTTTTCACTACTCCATGTCACTCCTCCATGTCACTCCTCCGTGTTGCTCCTCCTTGTAACTCCTCCAAGTCACTCACCCATGTCCCTCCACGATTTCACTCCACCATAAAAACTCTCCTTCCTGATCAACCCTGTCACTTCTCCAAGTCACTCCTCCATGTCCATCCTCCATGTTACTACTCCATGTCACTCCTGCATGTCGCTCCTCCGTGTTGCTCCTCCTTGTCACTCCTCCAAGTCAGTCCTCCATGTCACTTCTACATGTCTCTCCTCCACGTCACTCTTCTATGTCACTCCTCCATGTCACTCCTCCATTTCACTCCTCCATGGTTTTCCTCCATGTCGCTATAACAACTCACTCCTCCATGTCACTCCACCATTTCAGTCATCCATGTCACCCCTCCAGGTCACTCCTCCATGTCGCTACTCAAAGTCACTCCTCCATGTCACTCATCCATGTCCCTCCTCCATGTCACTCCATCCTATCAATCTTCCTTGGTTATCCGACCTGTCACTTCTCCATGTCACTCTTCCATGTCTCTCCTCCACGTCACTCCTCTATGTCACTCCTCCATGTCACTCCTCCATGTCGCTACACCAACTCAATCCTCCTTGTCACTCCTCCATGTCGCTTCTTCATGTTGCTCCTCCATGTCAATCCTCCATTTCACTCCACGACGTCTCTCCTCTACGTCACTCCTCATGTCACTACACCAACTCAATCCTCCTTGTCACTCCTCCATATCACTCATCCATGTCATTCCTCCATGTTACTACTCTATGTCGCTACTCCATGTCACTCCTCCATGTCACTTCTATATGTCTTCCATTTTACTCCTCCATGTCCATCCATCATGTCACTACTCCATGTCACTCCTCCATGTCGCTCCTCCGTGTTGCTCCTCCAAGTCACTCCTCCATGTAACTCCTCCATGTAGCTACTCCATGTCACTCCTCCATGTCGCTATACAAAATCACTCCTCATGTCACTCCTCCATGTCAATCCACCATATCAACCCTCCTTGGTTATCCGCCCTGTCACTTCTCCATGTCACTCCTCCATGTCGCTACACAAACTCACTCCTCATGTTACTACTCTATGTCGCTACTCCATGTCACTCCTCCATGTCGCTACACCAACTCACTCCTCAATGTAATTCCTCCATGTCACTACTTCTTGTCACTCCTCCATGTCACTCATCCATGTCATTCCTCCATGTCACTCCTTTATGTCACTCCTCCAATTCACTCCTACATGTCACCTCTATATGTCTTTCTTGTCACTCCTCCATGTCCATCCTCCATTTCACTCCTCCATGTCGTTCCTCCTTGTCACTCCTCCAAGTCACTCCTCCATGTCGCTCCTCCGTGTTGCTCCTCCTTGTCACTCCTCCATGTCACAACTCCAATTCACTCCTCCATGTCACCTCTATATGTCTTCCATGTCACTCCTCCATGTCCATCCTCCATGTCACTACTCTATGTCACTCCTCCATGTAACTCATCCCTGTCATTCCTCCATGTCACTCCTTTATGTCACAACTCCAATTCACTCCTCCATGTCCATCCTCCATGTCACTCCTCCATGTCTATCCTCCGTATTGCTCCTCCTTGTCACTCCTCCAAGTCACTCACCCATGTCCATCCTCCATGTCACTCCACCATTTCAGTCCTCCATGTCACTCCTCCAAGTCGCTCTAACAACTCACTCATCCATGTCACTCCACCAACTCACTCCTCAATGTCACTCCTCAATGTCACTACTTCATGTCACTCCTCCATGTCGCTACACAAACTCAATCCTCCTTTACACTCTTTCATGTCACTCTTCCATATCGCTCCTCCATGTCCCTCCTCCATGTTGCTCCTCCAAGTCATTCCTCCATGTAACTCCTACATGTAGCTACTCCATGTCACTACTCCATGTCACTCCTCCATGTCGCTCCTCCGTGTTGCTCCTCCAAGTCACTCCTCCATGTAACTCCTCCATGTAGCTACTCCATGTCACTCCTCCATGTCGCTACACAAACTCACTCCTCATGTCACTCCTCCATGTCACTCCTCCATGTCACTCCTCCAAGTCACTCACCCATGTCCCTCCGCGATGTCACTCCACCATATCAACCCTCCTTGGTTATCCGCCCTATCACTTCTCCATGTCACTCTTCCATGTCTCTCCTCCACATCACTCCTCTATGTCACTCCTCCATGTCTCTCCTCCATGTCGCTCTAACAACTCACTCCTCCAAGTCATTCCACCATTTCACTCCGCCATGTCACTCCTCCAGGTCACTCCTCCATGTCGCTACTCAAAGTCACTCCTCCATGTCACTCATCCATGTTATTTCTCCATGTCACTCCTCCATGTCACTCCTCCATGTCCATCCTCCATGTCACTCCTCAAAGTCACTCACCCATGTCCCTCCACGATGTCACTCCACCATATCAACCCTACTTCCTGATCAACCCTGTCACTTCTCCAAGTTCCACTTCTATATATCTTCTAAGTCACTCCTCCATGTCCCTCCTCCATGTAGCTCCTCCGTGTTGCTCCTCCAAGTCAGTCCTCAATGTCACTCCTCCATGTCACTACTTCTTGTCACTCCTCCATGTCACTCATCCATGTCATTCCTCCATTTCTCTCCTCCATGTCGCTATAACAACTCACTCCTCCATGTCACTCCTCCAGGTCACTCCTCCATGTCGCTACTCAAAGTCACTCCTCCATGTAACTACACCAACTCACTCCTCAATGTCACTCCTCAATGTCACTACTTCATGTCACTCCTCCATGTCACTCCTCCATTTCTCTCCTCCATGTCGCTATAACAACTCACTCCTCCATGTCACTCCTCCAGGTCACTCTTCCATGTCGATACTCAAAGTCTCTCCTCCATGTATCTTCTCCATGTCATTCCTCCATGTCACTCCTTTATGTCACAACTCCAATTCACTCCTCCATGTCACCTCTATATGTCTTCCATGTCACTCCTCCATGTCCATCCTCCATGTCACTACTCTATGTCACTCCTCCATGTCGCTCCTCCGTGTTGCTCCTCCTTGTCACTCCTCCAAGTCACTCTCCCATGTCCTTCCACGATGTCACTCAGCCATATAAACCCTCCTTCCTGATCAACCCTGTCACTTCTCCAAGTCACTCCTCCATGTCCATCCTCCATGTCACTACTTAATGTCACTCCTCCATGTCGCTACTTCGTGTTGCTCCTCCTTGTCACTCCTCCAAGTCACTCAACCATGTCCCTCCACGATGTCACTCCACCATATCAAACCTCCTTCCTGATCAACCCTGTCACTTCTCCAAGTCACTCCTCCATGTCCATCCTCCATGCCACTCCTCCATGTCGCTCTAACAACTCACTCCTCCATGTCACTCAAATATTTCACTCCTCCATGTTACTCCTCCGGGTCACTACTCCATGTCGCTACTCAAAGTCACTCCTCCATGTAACTACACCAACTCACTCCTCAATGTCACTCCTCCATGTCGCTACACAAACTCAACCATCCTTGTCACTCCTCCATGTCACTCATCCATGTCATTCCTCCATGTCACTCCTTTATGTCACTCCTCCAATTCACTCCTCCATGTCAGTCCTCCATGTCACTCATCCATGTCATTCCTCTATGTCACTCCTTTATATCACTCCTCCAATTCACTCCTCCTTGTAACTCCTCCATGTCACTCCTCCATGTCACTCCTCCAAGTCACTCACCCATGTCCCTCCACAATGTCACTGCACCATATCAACCATCCTTCCTGATCAAACCTGTCACTTCTCCAAGTCACTCCTCCATGTCCATCCTCCATGTCACTACACCAACTCAATCCTTCTTGTCACTCCTCCATGTCACTCATCCATGTCACTTCTATATGTCTTCCATGTCACTCCTCCATGTCCCTCCTCCATGTCACTCCTCCACGTCGCTCCTCTATGTCACTAATCCATGTCACACCTCCATGTCACTCCTCCACGTCGCTACACCAACTCATTACTCATGTCACTCCTCCATGTCGCTACTCCATGTCACTCCTCCATGTCGCTCTAACAACTCACTCCTCCATATCAATCCTCCAGGTCACTCCTCCATGTCGCTACTCAAAGTCACTCCTCCATGTAACTACACAAACTCACTCCTCAATGTCACTACTTCATGTCACTCCTCCAGGCCGCTCCTCCATGTCCCTCCTCCATGTCACTCCTCCATGTCATTCCTCCATGTCACTCCTCCATGTATCTCCTCCATGTCGCAACTCTATGTCACTCTTCCATGTCACTCCTCCATGTCGCTACACAAACTCACTCCTCAATGTCACTCCTCCATGTCAATACTTCTTGTCACTCCTCCATGTCATTCCTCCATGTAAGTCCTTTTTGTCAGTCCTCCATGTCACTACTCCATGTCACTCCTCCATATCGCTTCTCCGTGTTGCTCCTCCTTTACACTCCTCCAAGTCACTCACCCATGTCCCTCAACGATGTCACTGCACCATATCAACCATCCTTCCTGATCAAACCTGTCACTTCTCCAAGTCACTCCTCCATGTCACTCCTCCAGGTCACTACTCCATGTCGCTACTCAAAGTCACTCCTCCATGTCACTCATCCATGTCACTTCTATATGTCTTCCCTGTCACTCCTCCATGTCCCTCCTCCATGTCACTCCTCCACGTCGCTCCTCTATGTCACTCCTCCATGTCGCTACACCAACTCATTACTCATGTCACTCCTCCATGTCACTACTCCATGTCACTCCTCCATGTCGCTCTAACAACTCACTCCTCATATAACACTCCCCATTTCACTCCACCATTTCATTCCTCCATGTAACTCCTCCAGGTCACTCCTCCATGTCGCTACTCAAAGTCACTCCTCCATGTAACTACACCAACTCACTCCTCAATGTCACTACTTCATGTCACTCCTCCAGGTCGCTACACAAACTCAATCCTCCTTTACACTCTTTCATGTCACTCTTCCATATCGCTCCTCCATGTCCCTCCTCCATGTCACTCCTCCATATCATTCCTCCATGTCACTCCTCCATGTATCTCCTCCATGTCGCAACTCTATGTCACTCTTCCATGTCACTCCTCCATGTCACTACACAAACTCACTCCTCAATGTCACTCCTCCATGTCAATACTTCTTGTCACTCCTCCATGTCATTCCTCCATGTCAGTCCTCCAATTCACTCCTCCATATGTCACCTCTATATGTCTTCCATGTCACTCCTCCATGTCCATCCTCCATGTCACTCCTCCATGTCACTCATCCATGTCCCTTCTATATGTCTTCCATGTCACTCCTCCATGTCCCTCCTCCATGTCACTCCTCCACATCGCTCTTCTATGTCACTCTAAAAACTCACTCATCCATGTCACTCCACTATTTCACTCCTCCATGTCACTCCTCAAAGACACTCCTCCATGTCACTACACCAACTCACTCCTCAATGTCACTCCTCAATGTGACTACTTCATGTCACTCCTCCATGTCGCTACACAAACTCAATCCTCCTTTACACTCTTTCATGTCACTCCTCCATATCGCTCCTCCATGTCCCTCCTCCATGTGACTCCTCCATGTCATTCCTCCATGTCACTCCTCCATGTATCTCCTCCATGTCGCTACTCTATGTCACTCCACCATGTCACTCCTCCATGTCTCTCCTCCATGTCGCTACACCAACTCAATCCTCCTTTTCACTCCTCCATGTCAATCCTCCATGTCAACCCTTTATGTTACTCCTCCATTTTACTCCTCCATGTCACTCCTCCATGTCAATCCTTTATGTCACTCCTCCAAGTTACTCCTCCATGTCACTCCTACATTTAGCTACTCCAGGTCACTACTCCATGTCGCTACTTCTTGTCACTCCTCCATGTCATTCCTCCATGTCAGTCCTTTATGTCAGTCTTCCAATTCACTCCTCCATGTCACCTCTATATGTCTTCCATGTCACTCCTCCATGTCCATCCTCTATGTCGCTACTCCATGTCACTCCTCCATGTCGCTACACCAACTCACTCCTCCATGTCACCCCACCATTTCACTCCTCCATGTCACTCCTCCAGGTCACTCCTCCATGTCGCTACTCAAAGTCATTCCTCCATGTCACTACAACAACTCAATCCTTCTTGTCACTCCTCCATGTCACTCATCCATGTCCCTCCTCCATGTCACTCCTCCACGTCGCTCCTCTATGTCACTCCTCCAACTCACACATCCATGTCGCTACACCAACTCATTACTCATGTCACTCCTCCATGTCGCTACTCCATGTCACTCCTCCATGTCGCTATAACAACTCACTCCTCCATGTCACTCCACCATTTCATTCCTCCATGTCACTCCTCAAAGACACTCCTCCATGTCACTACACCAACTCAATCCTCCTTTACACTCTTTCATGTCCCTCCTCCATGTCACTCCTCCATGTCATTCCTCCACGTCACTCCTCCATGTATCTCCTCCATGTCGCTATTCTATGTCACTCCTCCATGTCACTCCTCCATGTCGCTACACAAACTCACTCGTCATGTTACTACTCTGTCGCTACTCCATGTCACTCCTTCATGCCGCTACACCAACTCACTCCTCAATGTCACTCCTCCATATCACTACTTCTTGTCACTCCTCCATGTCACTCATCCATATCATTCCTCAATGTCACTCCTTTATGTCACTCCTCCAATTCAATCCTCCATGTCACCTCTATATGTCTTCCATGTCACTCCTCCATGTCCATCCTCCATGTCACTACTCCATGTCACTCCTCCATGTCGCTCCTCCGTGTTGCTCCTCCACATCAATCCTCTATGTCACTCCTCCATGTTGCTCCTCCATGTCACTCCTCCATGTATCTCCTCCATGTCGCTCTAACAACTCACTCCTCCATGTCACTCCTCCATGTCCATCCTCCATGTCACTACTCCATGTCACTCCTTCATGTTGCTCCTCCGTGTTGCTCCTCCATGTCACTCCTCCAAGTCACTCACCTATGTCCCTCCACGATGTCACTCCACCATATCAACCCTCCTTCCTGATAAACCCTGTCACTTCTCCATGTCCCTCCCACATGTAGCTACTCCATGTACTAATCCATGTCACTCCTCCATGTCGCTCCTCCGTGTTGCTCCTCCAAGTCACTCCTCCATGTAACTCCTCCATGTAGCTACTCCATGTCACTCCTCCATGTCGCTACACAAACTCACTCCTCATGTCACTCCTCCATGTCACTCCACCATATCAACCCTCCTTGGTTATCCGCCCTGTCACTTCTCCATGTCACTCCTCCATGTCGCTATACCAACTCAATCCTCCATGTCATTCCTCCATTTCACTCCTCCATGTATCTCTTCCATGTCGCTAGTCTATGTCACTCCTCCATGTCACTCCTCCATGTCACTCCTCCATGTCGCTACACAAACTCACTCCTCATGTTACTACTCTATGTCGCTACTGCATGTCACTCCTCCATGTCGCTACACCAACTCACTCCTCAATGTCACTCCTCCATGTCGATATTTCTTGTCACTCCTCCATGTCACTCATCCATGTCATTCCTCCATGTCACTCCTTTATGTCACAACTCCAATTCACTCCTCCATGTCACCTCTATATGTCTTCCATGTCACTTCTCCAAGTCACTCCTCCATGTCCATCCTCCATGTCACTACTCCACATCAATCCTCTATGTCACTCCTCCATGTCACTCCTCCATGTCGCTCTAACAACTCACTCCTCCATGTCAACCTACCATTTCACTCCTCCATGTCACTCCTCCAGGTCACTCCTCCATTTCGCTACTCAAAGTCACTCCTCCATGTCACTACACCAACTCAATCCTTCTTGTCACTCCACCATGTCACTCATCCATGTCACTTCTATATATCTTCCATGTCACTCCTCCATGTCCCTCCTCCATGTCACTCCTCCATGTTGCTCCTCTATGTCACTCATCCAAGTCACACCTCCATGTCACTCCTCCATGTTGCTACACCAACTCATTACTCATGTCATTCCTCCATGTCGCTACTCCATGTCACTCCTCCATGTCACTCCTCCATGTCGCTCTAACAACTCACTCGTCCATGTCACTCCACCATTTCACTCCTCCATGTCACTCCTCAAACACACTCCTCCATGTCACTACACCAACTCACTCCTCAATGTCACTCCTCAATGTCACTACTTCATGTCACTCCTCCATGTCGCTACACAAACTCAATCCTCCTTTACACTCTTTCATGTCACTCCTCCATATCGCTCCTCCATGTCCCTCCTCCATGTCACTCCTCCATGTCACTCCTCCATGTCACTCCTCCATGTCGCTACACAAACTCACTCCTCATGTCATTCCTCCATGTCGCTACTCCATGTCACTCCTCCATGTCACTCCTCCATGTCGCTCTAACAACTCACTCGTCCATGTCACTCCACCATTTCACTCCTCCATGTCACTCCTCAAACACACTCCTCCATGTCACTACACCAACTCACTCCTCAATGTCACTCCTCAATGTCACTACTTCATGTCACTCCTCCATGTCGCTACACAAACTCAATCCTCCTTTACACTCTTTCATGTCACTCCTCCATATCGCTCCTCCATGTCCCTCCTCCATGTCACTCCTCCATGTCACTCCTCCATGTCACTCCTCCATGTCGCTACACAAACTCACTCCTCATGTTACTACTCTATGTCGCTAATCCATGTCACTCCTCCATATCGCTCCTCCAACTCACTCCTCAATGTCACTCCTCCATGTCAATACTTCTTGTCACTCCTCCATGTCATTCCTCCTTGTCACTCCTTTATGTCGGTCCTCCAATTCACTCCTCCATGTTACCTCTATATGTCTTCCATGTCACTCCTCCATGTCCATCCTCTATGTCGCTACTCCATGTCACTCCTCCATGTCGCTACACCAACTCACTCCTCCATGTCACTCCTCCATGTCGCTCTAACAACTCACTCCTCCATGTCACCCCACCATTTCACTCCTCCATGTCACTCCTCCAGGTCACTCCTCCATGTCGCTACTCAAAGTCTATCCTCCATGTCACTACAACAACTCAATCCTTCTTGTCACTCCTCTATGTCACTCATCCATGTAACTTCTATATGTCTTCCATGTCACTCCTCCATTTCCCTCCTCCATGTCACTCATCCACGTCGCTCCTCTATGTCACTCCTCCAAGTCACACCTCCATGTCACTCCTCCATGTCGCTACACCAACTCATTACTCATGTCACTCCTCCATGTCGCTCTAACAATTCACTTGTCCATGTCACTCCTCCAAGTCACACCTCCATGTCACTCCTCCATGTCGCTACACAAACTCACTCCTCAATGTCACTCCTCAATGTCACTACTTCATGTCACTCCTCCATGTCGCTACACAAACTCAAACCTCCTTTACACTCTTTCATGTCACTCCTCCATATCGCTCCTCCATGTCCCTCCTCCATGTCACTCCTCCATGTCATTCCTCCATGTCACTCCTCCATGTATCTCCTCCATTTCGCTACGCAATGTCACTCCTCCATGTCAGTACTTCTTGTCACTCCTTCATGTCATTCCTCCATGTCACTCCTTTATGTCAGTCCTCAAATTCACTCCTCCATGTCACCTCTATATGTCTTCCATATCACTCCTCCATGTCCATCCTCTATGTCGCTACTCCATGTCACTCCTCCATGTCGCTACACCAACTCACTCCTCCATGTCGCTCCTCCGTGTTGCTCCTCCTTGTCACTCCTCCAAGTAACTCACTCATGTCCCTCAACGATGTCACTCCACCATATCAACCCTCCTTCCTGATCAACCCTGTCACTTCTCCAAGTCACTCCTCCATGTCCATCCGCCCTGTCACTTCTCCATGTCACTCTTCCATGTCTCTCTAACAACTCACTCCTCCATGTCACTCCACCATTTCACTCCTCCATGTCACTCCTCAAAGTCACTCCTCCATGTCACTACACCAACTCACTCCTAAAATTAACTCCTCAATGTCACTACTTCATGTCACTTCTCCATGTCGCTACACAAACTAAATCCTCCTTTACACTCTTTCATGTCACTCCTCCATATCGCTCCTCCATGTCACTCCTCCATTTCATTCCTCCATGTCACACCTCCATGTGACTCCTCCATGTCGCTCCACCAACTCCTTCCTCCATGTTACTCCTCCATGTCACTCCTCCATGTCACTCCTCTATGTCACACCTCCATGTGACTCCTCCATGTCGCTCCACCAACTACTTCCTCCATGTTACTCCTCCATGTCACTCCTCCATGTGACTCCTCCATGTCGCTCCATCAACTCACTCCTCCATGTCACTCCTCCATTTCTCTCATCCATGTCGCTATAACAACTCACTCCTCCATGTCACTCCTCCAGGTAACTCCTCCATGTCGCTACTCAAAGTCACTCCTCCATGTCACTACAACAACTCACACCTCAATGTCACTCCTCAATGTCACTCATCCATGTCACTTCGATATGTCTTCCATGTCACTCCTCCATGTCCCTCCTCCATGTCACTCCTCCACGTCACTCCTCCATGTCACTCCTCCACGTCGCTCCTCTATGTCACTCCTCCAAGTCACACCTCCATGTCACTCCTCCATGTCGCTACACCAACTCATTACTCATGTCCCTCCTCCATGTCGCTACTCCATGTCACTCCTCCATGTCGCTCTAACAACTCACTCGTCCATGTCACTCCACATTTCACTCCTCCATGTCACTCCTCAAAGACACTCCTCCATGTCACTACACCAACTCACTCCTCAATGTCACTCCTCAATGTCAGTACTTCATGTCACTCCTCCATGTCGCTACACAAACTCAATCCTCCTTTACACTCTTTCATGTCACTCCTCCATATCGCTCCTCCATGTCCCTCCTCCATATCGCTCCTCCATGTCCCTCCTCCATATCACTCCTCCATGTCATTCCTCCATGTCAATACTTCTTGTCACTCCTCCATGTCATTCCTCCATGTCACTCCTTTATGTGAGTCCTGCAATTCACTCCTCCATGTCACCTCTATATGTCTTCCATATCACTCTTCCATGTCACTCCTCTATGTCACTCCTCCATGTCATTCCTCCATGTCACTCCTCCATGGTTGTCCTCCATGTCGCTATAACAACTCACTCCTCCATGTCACTTCACCATTGCACTCCTCCATGTCACTCCTCCATGTAACTCATCTATGTCCCTCCGCCATGTCACTACACCAATTCAATCCTTCTTGTCACTCCTCCATGTCACTCATCTATGTCACTTCTCCATGTCACTCCTCCATGTCGCTCCTCTGTGTCACTCCTCCATGTCACACCTCAATGTCACTCCTCCATGTCGCTACACCAACTCATTACTCATGTCACTCCTCCATGTCACTTCTCCATGTCTCTCCTCCATGTCACTACTCAAATTCACTCCTCCATGTTACTATACCAACTCACTCCTCAATGTCACTCCTCCATATCACTCCTCCATTTCTCTCCTCCATGTCGCTATAACAACTCACTCCTCCATGTCACTCCAGCATTTCACTCCTCCATGTCACTCCTCCAGGTCACTCCTTCATGTCGCTACTCAAAGTCACTCCTTCATGTCACTACACCAAGTCATTCCTCAATGTCACTCCTCAATGTCACTACTTCATATCACTCCTCCATGTAGCTACACAAACTCAATCCTCCTTTACACTCTTTCATGTCACTACTCCATATCGCTCATCCATGTCCCTCCTTCATGTCACTCCTCCATGTCATTCCTCCATGTCACTCCTCCATGTCGCTACACAAACTCACTCCTCATGTTACTACTCTATTTCGCTACTCCATGTCACTCCTCCATGTCGCTACACCAACTCACTCCTCAATGTAATTCCTCCATGTCACTACTTCTTGTCACTCCTCCATGTCCATCCTCCATTTCACTACTCCATGTCACTCCTCCATGTCGTTCCTCCATGTCACTCCTCCATGTCACTACTTCATGTCACTCTTCCATGTCATTCCTCCATGTCGCTCCTCCGTGTTGCTCCTCCTTGTCACTCCTCCATATCAACCCTCCTTCCTGATCAACCCTGGCACTTCTCCAAGTCACTCCTCCATGTCTATCCTCCATGTCACTACTCCACATCAATCCTCTATTTCACTCCTCCATGTCACTCCTCCATGTTGCTCTAACAACTCACTCCTCCATGTCACTCCTCCAGGTCACTCCTCCATGTCGCTACTCAAAGTCACTCCTCTATGTCACTCCTCCATGTCACACCTCCATGTCACTCCTCCATGTCGCTACACCAACTCATTACTCATGTCACTCCTCCATGTCGCTACTCCATATCACTCCTCCATGTCGCTCTAACAACTCACTCCTCCATGTCACTCCACCATTTCACTCCTCCATATCACTCCTTAAAGTCACTCCTCCATGTCACTCCACCATTTTACTCCTCCATGTCACTCCTCCATGTTGCTACTCAAAGTCACTCCTCCATGTCACTCATCCATGTCATTCCTCCATGTCACTCCTTTATGTCACTCCTCCAATTCACTCCTCCATGTCACTTCTATATGTCTTCCAAGTCACTCCTCCATGTCCCTCCTCCATGTCGCTCCTCCGTGTTGCTCCTCAAAGTCAGTCCTCCATGTAACTCCTCCATGTAGCTACTCCATGTCACTCCTCCATGTCGCTACACATACTTAATCCTCCTTTACACTCTTTCATGTCAATCCTCCATATCGCTCCTCCATGTCCCTACTCCTTGTCACTCCTCCATGTCATTCCTCCATGTCACTCCTCCATGTATCTCCTCCATGTTGCTACTCTATGTCACTCCTCCATGTCACTCCTCCATGTCACTCCTCCATGTCGCTACACAAACTCACTCCTCAATGTCACTCCTCCATGTCAATACTTCTTGTCACTCCTCCATGTCGCTCCTCCGTGTTGCTCCTCCTTGTCACTCCTCCAAGTCACTCACCCATGTCCCTCCATGATTTCACTCCACCATATAAACACTCCTTTCTGATCAACCCTGTCACTTCTCCATGTCACTCCTCCATTTCCATCCTCCATGTCACTACTCCTTGTCACTCCTCCATGTCGCTCCTCCGTGTTGCTCCTCCTTGTCACTCCTCCAAGTCAGTCCTCCATGTCACTTCTCCATGTCTCTCCTCCACGTCACTCCTCTATGTCACTCCTCCATGTCACTCCTCTATGTCACTCCTCCATGTTTCTCCTCCATGTCGCTATAACAACTCACTCCTCCATGTCACTCCACCATTTCAGTCCTCCATGTCACTCCTCCAGGTCACTCCTCCATGTCGCTACTCAAAGTCACTCCTCCATGTCACTACACCAACTCACTCCTCAATGTCACTCCTCCATGTCACTACTTCATGTCACTCCTCCATGTCGCTACTCCAGGTGACTCCTCCATTTCGCTCCACCAACTCACTCCTCCACATTGCTCCTCCATGTTGCTCTTCCATGTCACTTCTCCATGTAACTCATCTATGTCCCTCCGTCACGTCACTACACCAACTCAATCCTTCTTGTCACTCCTCCATGTCACTCATCCATGTCACTTCTATGTCTTCCATGTCACTCCTCCATGTCCCTCCACCATGTCACTCCTCCACGTCGCTCCTCTATGTCACTCCTCCATGTCACACCTCCATGTTCCTCCATGTCGTTATTCCATGTCACTCCTCCATGTCGCTACACCAACTCACTCCTCATGTTACTACTCTATGTCGCTACTCCATGTCAATCCTCCATGTCGCTACACCAACTCACTCCTCAATGTCACTCCTCCATGTCACTACTTCTTCTCACTCCTCCATGTCACTCATCCATGTCATTCCTCCATGTCACTCCTTTATATCACTCCTCCAATTCACTCCTCCATGTCACTCCTCCATGTCACCCATCCATGTCCTTCCTACATGTCACTCCATCCTATCAATCTTCCTTGGTTATCCGACCTGTCACTTCTCCATGTCACTCTTCCATGACTCTCCTCCACGTCACTCCACTATGTCACTCTTCCATGTCACTCCTCCATGTCGCTATACCAACTCAATCCTCCTTGTCACTCCTCCATGTCGCGCCTTCATGTTGCTCCTCCATGTCACTCCTCCATTTCAATCCACGACGTCTCTCCTCTATGTCACTCCTCATGTCACTACACCAACTCAAACCTCCTTGTCACTCCTCCATATCACTCATCCATGTCATTCCTCCATGTCACTCCTTTATGTCAAGCCTCCAAGTCAATCCTCCATGTCACTTCTATATGTCACTCATCCATGTCCCTCCTCCATGTCACTCCATCCTATCAATCTTCCTTGGTGATCCGACCTGTCACTTCTCCATGTCACTCTTCCATGTCTTTCCTCCACGTCACTACTCTATGTCACTCCTCCATATCACTCCTCCATGTCTCTCCTCCATGACGCTCTAACAACTCACTCCTCCATGTCACTCCACCATTTCACTCCTCCATGTCACTCCTCCAGGTAACTCCTCCATGTCGCTACTCAAAGTCACTCCTCCATGTCACTACACCAACTCACTCCTCAATGTCACTCCTCCATGTCACTACTTCATGTCACTCCTCCATGTCACAACACAAACACAACCCTCCTTGTCACTCCTCCATGTCACTCATCCATGTCATTCCTCCATGTCACTCCTTTATGTCACTCCTCTAATTCACTCCTCCATGTCACTCCTTCATGTCCCTCCGCCATGTCACTCCACCCTATCAATTTTCCTTGGTAATCCAACCTGTCACTTCTCCATGTCACTCTTCCATGTCTCTCCTCCACGTCACTCCTCTATGTCACTCCTCCATGTCACTCCTCCATGTCATTCCTCCATGTCACTCCTCCATGTATCTCCTCCATGTTGCTACTCTATGTCACTCCTCCATGTCACTCCTCCATGTCACTCCTCCATGTCGCTACACAAACTCACTCCTCAATGTCACTCCTCCATGTCAATACTTCTTGTCACTCCTCCATGTCGCTCCTCCGTGTTGCTCCTCCTTGTCACTCCTCCAAGTCACTCACCCATGTCCCTCCATGATTTCACTCCACCATATAAACACTCCTTTCTGATCAACCCTGTCACTTCTCCATGTCACTCCTCCATTTCCATCCTCCATGTCACTACTCCTTGTCACTCCTCCATGTCGCTCCTCCGTGTTGCTCCTCCTTGCCACTCCTCCAAGTCAGTCCTCCATGTCACTTCTCCATGTCTCTCCTCCACGTCACTCCTCTATGTCACTCCTCCATGTCACTCCTCTATGTCACTCCTCCATGTTTCTCCTCCATGTCGCTATAACAACTCACTCCTCCATGTCACTCCACCATTTCAGTCCTCCATGTCACTCCTCCAGGTCACTCCTCCATGTCGCTACTCAAAGTCACTCCTCCATGTCACTACACCAACTCACTCCTCAATGTCACTCCTCCATGTCACTACTTCATGTCACTCCTCCATGTCGCTACTCCAGGTGACTCCTCCATGTCGCTCCACCAACTCACTCCTCCACATTGCTCCTCCATGTTGCTCTTCCATGTCACTTCTCCATGTAACTCATCTATGTCCCTCCGTCACGTCACTACACCAACTCAATCCTTCTTGTCACTCCTCCATGTCACTCATCCATGTCACTTCTATGTCTTCCATGTCACTCCTCCATGTCCCTCCACCATGTCACTCCTCCACGTCGCTCCTCTATGTCACTCCTCCATGTCACACCTCCATGTTCCTCCATGTCGTTATTCCATGTCACTCCTCCATGTCGCTACACCAACTCACTCCTCATGTTACTACTCTATGTCGCTACTCCATGTCAATCCTCCATGTCGCTACACCAACTCACTCCTCAATGTCACTCCTCCATGTCACTACTTCTTCTCACTCCTCCATGTCACTCATCCATGTCATTCCTCCATGTCACTCCTTTATATCACTCCTCCAATTCACTCCTCCATGTCACTCCTCCATGTCACCCATCCATGTCCTTCCTACATGTCACTCCATCCTATCAATCTTCCTTGGTTATCCGACCTGTCACTTCTCCATGTCACTCTTCCATGACTCTCCTCCACGTCACTCCACTATGTCACTCTTCCATGTCACTCCTCCATGTCGCTATACCAACTCAAACCTCCTTGTCACTCCTCCATATCACTCATCCATGTCATTCCTCCATGTCACTCCTTTATGTCAAGCCTCCAAGTCAATCCTCCATGTCACTTCTATATGTCACTCATCCATGTCCCTCCTCCATGTCACTCCATCCTATCAATCTTCCTTGGTGATCCGACCTGTCACTTCTCCATGTCACTCTTCCATGTCTTTCCTCCACGTCACTACTCTATGTCACTCCTCCATATCACTCCTCCATGTCTCTCCTCCATGACGCTCTAACAACTCACTCCTCCATGTCACTCCACCATTTCACTCCTCCATGTCACTCCTCCAGGTAACTCCTCCATGTCGCTACTCAAAGTCACTCCTCCATGTCACTACACCAACTCACTCCTCAATGTCACTCCTCCATGTCACTACTTCATGTCACTCCTCCATGTCACAACACAAACACAACCCTCCTTGTCACTCCTCCATGTCACTCATCCATGTCATTCCTCCATGTCACTCCTTTATGTCACTCCTCTAATTCACTCCTCCATGTCACTCCTTCATGTCCCTCCGCCATGTCACTCCACCCTATCAATTTTCCTTGGTAATCCAACCTGTCACTTCTCCATGTCACTCTTCCATGTCTCTCCTCCACGTCACTCCTCTATGTCACTCCTCCATGTCACTCCTCCATGTCACTCGTTCATTTCTCTCCTCCATGTCGCTATAACAACTCACTCCTCCATGTCACTCCACCATTTCACTCCTCCATGTCACTCCTCCAGGTCACTCCTTGATGTCACTCCTCAATGTCACTACTTCATGTCACTCCTCCATTTCGCTACACAAACTCAATCCTCCTTTACACTCTTTCATGTCACTCCTCCATATCACTCCTCCATGTCCCTCCTCCATGTCACTCCTCCATGTCATTCATCCATGTCACTCCTCCATGTATCTCCTCCATGTCACTCCTCCAAGTCACTCCTTTATGTCACTCCTCCAAGTTACTCCTCCATGTCACTCCTCCATGTCACTCCTCTTGGTCACTCCTCCATGCCACTACTCCATGTAACTCCTCCATGTAGCTACTCCATGTCACTCCTCCATGTCGCTACACAAACTCACTCCACATGTCACTCCTCCATGTCACTCCTTTATGTCACTCCTCCAAATTACTCCTCCATGTCACTCCTCTTGGTCACTCCTCCATGCCACTCCTCCATGTAACTCCTAAATGTAGCTACTCCATGTCACTCCTCCATGTCGCTACACAAACTCACTCCTCATGTCACTCCTCCATGTCACTCCTCCATGTCACTCCTCCAAGTCACTTACCCATGTCCCTCCACGATGTCACTCCACCATACAAATCCTCCTTCCTTTTCAACCCTGTCACTTCTCCAAGTGACTCCTCCATGTCCCTCCTCCATGTCATTACTCCTTGTCACTCCTCCATGTCGCTACAGCAACTCATTCCTCATGTCGCTCCTCCGTGTTGCTCCTTCCAAGTCACTCCTCCATGTCTCTCCTCCATGTCGCTCTAACAACTCACTCCTCCATATCACTCCACCATTTCACTCCTCCATGTCACTCCTCCAGGTCACTCCTCCATGTCGCTACTCAAAGTCACTCCTCCATGTAACTACACCAACTCACTCCTCAATGTCACTCCTCCATGTCACTACTTCATGTCACTCCTCCATATCACAACACAAACTCAAACCTCCTTGTCACTCCTCCATGTCACTCATCCATGTCATTCCTCCATGTCACTCCTTTTTGTCACTCCTCCAATTCACTCCTCCATGTCACTCCTCCATGTCACTCATCCATGTCCCTCCTCCATGTCACTCCATCCTATCAATCTTCCTTGGTGATCCGACCTGTCACTTCTCCATGTCACTCTTCCATGTCTCTCCTCCACGTCACTCCTCTATGTCACTCCTCCATGTCACTCCTCCATGTCACTCGTTCATTTCTCTCCTCCATGTCGCTATAAACAACTCACTCCTCCATGTCACTCCACCATTTCACTCCTCCATGTCACTCCTCCAGGTCACTCCTCCATGTCGCTACTCAAAGTCACTCCTCCATGTCACTACACCAACTCACTCCTTGATGTCACTCCTCAATGTCACTACTTCATGTCACTCCTCCATGTCGCTACACAAACTCAATCCTCCTTTACACTCTTTCATTTCACTCCTCCATATCGCTCCTCCATGTCCCTCCTCCATGTCACTCCTCCATGTTATTCATCCATGTCACTCCTCCATGTATCTCCTCCATGTCGATACTCTATGTCACTCCTCCATGTCGCTACACAAACTCACTCCTCATGTTACTACTACATGTCGCTACTCAATGTCGCTCTAACAACTCACTTCTCCATGTCACTCCACCTTTTCACTCCTCCATGTCACTCCTCCATGTAACTACTTCTTTTCACTTCTCCATGTCACTCATCCATGTCACTCCTTTATGTCACAACTCCAATTCACTCCTCCATGTCACCTCTATATGTCTTCCATGTCTCTTCTCCAAGTCACTTCTCCATTTCCATCCTCCATGTCACTACTCCACATTAATCCTCAATGTCACTACTTCATGTCACTCCTCCATGTTGCTACACAAACTCAATTCTCCTTTACACTCTTTCATGTCACTCCTCCATATCGCTCCTCCATGTCCCTCCTCCATGTCACTCCTCCATGTTATTCCTCCATGTCAGTCCTTCATTTATCTCCCCATGTTGCTACTCAATGTCACTCCTCCATGTCAATACTTCTTGTCACTCCTCCATGTCATTCCTCCATGTCACTCCTTTATGTCAGTCCTCCAATTCACTCCTCCATGTCACCTCTATATGTCTTCCATGTCACTCCTCCATGTCCATCCTCTATGTCGCTACTCCATGTCACTCCTCCATGTCGCTACACCAACTCACTCTTCCATGTCACTCTTCCATGTCTCTCCTCCATGTCACTCCTCTATGTCACTTCTTCATGTCACTCCTCCATGTCACTCTTCCATGTCACTCCTCCATGTCGCTATAACAACTCACTCCTCCATGTCACTTCACCATTGCACTCCTCCATGTCACTCCTCCAGGTCACTCCTCCATGTCGCTACTCAGTCACTCCTCCATATCACTACACCAACTCGCTCCTCAATGTCACTCCTCCATGTCACAACTTCAGGTCACTCCTCCATGTCGCTACTCCATGTGACTCCTCCATGTTGCTCCACCAACTCACTCCTCCACGTCGCTCCTCCATGTTGCTCTTCCATGTCACTCCTCCATGTAACTCATCTATGTCCCTCCGCCATGTCACTACACCAACTCAATCCTTCTTGTCACTCCTCCATGTTACTCATCCATGTCACTTCTCCATGTCACTCCTCCAAGTCGCTCCTCTATGTCACTCCTCCATGTTACACCTCAATGTCACTCCTCCATGTCGCTACACCAACTCATCACTCATGTCACTTCTCCATGTCACTTCTCCATGTCTCTCCTCCATGTCGCTCTAACAACTCACTCCTACATGTCACTCCACCATTTCACTCCTCCATGTCACTCCTCCAGGTCACTTCTCCATGTCGCTACTCAAAGTCACTCCTCCATGTTACTACACCAACTCACTCCTCAATGTCACTCCTCCATATCACTCCTCCATTTCTCTCCTCCATGTAGCTACACAAACTCACTCCTCCTTTACACTCTTTCATGTCACTCCTCCATATCGCTCCTCCATGGCCCTCCTCCATGTCACTCATCCATGTCATTCCTCCATGTCACTCCTTTATGTCACTCCTCCAATTCACTCCTCCATGTCACCTCTATATGTCTTCCATGTCACTCCTCCATGTCCATCCTCCATTTCACTACTCCATGTCACTCCTCCATGTCGTTCCTCCATGTCACTCCTCCATGTCGCTCCTCCGTGTTGCTCCTCCTTGTCACTCCTCCATGTCACTCCTCCATGTCGCTCCTCCGTGTTGCTCCTCCATGTCACTCCTCCACGTCACTCACCCATGTCCCTCCACGATGTCACTCCACCATATCAACCCTCCTTCCTGATCAACCCTGTCACTTCTCCAAGTCACTCCTTCATGTCCATCCTCCATGTCACTACTACACATCAATCCTCTATGTCACTCTTCCATGTCAATCCTCCATGTCGCTCCACCAAGTCCTTCCTCCATGTTACTCCTCCATGTCACTCCTCCATGTCATTCCTTTATGTCACTCCTCCAAGTTACTCCTCCATGTCACTCCACCATTTCACTCCTCCATGTCACACCTCCAGGTCACTCCTCCATGTTGGTACTCAAAGTCACTACTCCATGTCGCTACACCAACTCATTCCTCATGTTACTCCTCCATGTCACTACTTCATGTCACTCCTCCATGTCGCTACTCCATGTGACTCCTCCATGTCGCTCCACCAACTCACTCCTCCACGTCGCTCCTCCATGTTGCTCTTCCATGTCACTCCTCCATGTAACTCATCTATGTCCCTCCGCCATGTCACTACACCAACTCAATCCTTCTTGTCACTCCTCCATGTCACTCATCCATGTGACTTCTATATGTCTTCCATGTCACTCCACCATTTCACTCCTCCATGTCACTCCTCCAGGTCACTCCTCCATGTCACTACACCAACTTACTCCTCAATGTAACTCCTTCATGTCACTCCTCTATTTCTCTCCTCCATGTCGCTCTAACAACTCACTCCTCTATGTCACTCCACCATTTCACTCCTCCATGTCACTCCTCCAGGTCACTCCTCCATGTCACTACACAAACTCAATACTCCTTGTCACTCCTCCATGTCACTCATCCATGTCATTCCTCATGTAACTCCTTCATGTCACTTCTCCAAGTCACTCCTCCATGTCACTCCTCCATGTCTCTCCTCCATGTTGCTCTAACAACTCACTACTCCATGTCACTCCACCATTTCACTCCTCCATGTCACTCCTACAGGTCATTCCTCCATGTCGCTACTTCATGTCACTCCTCCATGTCGCTACACAAATTCAACCCTCCTTGTCACTCCTCCATGTCACTCATCCATGTCGCTCCTCCGTGTTGCTCCTCCAAGTCAGTCCTCCATGTAACTCCTCCATGTAGCTACTCCATGTCACATCTCCATGTCGCTACACAAACTCACTCCTCATGTCACTCTTCCATGTCACTCCTCCAAGTCACTCACCCATGTCCCTCCTTGATGTCACTCCACCATATAAACCCTCCTTTTTGATCCGCCCTGTCAAATCTCCATGTCACTCCTCCATGTCTCTCCTCCACGTCACTCCTCTATGTCACTCCTCCATGTCACTTCTACATGTCACTCCTCCATGTCTCTCCTCTATGTCGCTCTAACAACTCACTCATCCATGTCATTCCTCCATGTCACTCCACCATTTCACTCCTCCATGTCACTCCTTCAGGTCACTCCTCCATGTCGCTACTCAAAGTCACTCCTCCATGTTACTACACCAACTCACTCCTCAATGTCACTCCTCCATGTCACTCCTCCATTTCTCTCCTCCATGTCGCTATAACAACTCACTCGTCCATGTCACTCCTCCAGGTCACTCCTCCATGTCGCTACTCAAAGTCACTCCTCCATGTCACTCCTCCAGGTCTCTCCTCCATGTCGCCACTCAAAGTCACTCATCCATGTCACTCATCCATGTCATTCCTCCATGTCACTCGTTTATGTCAATCCTCCATGTCACTTCTCCATGTCTCTCCTCCATGTCGCTCTAACAACTCCCTCCTCCATGTCCTTCTTCCATGTCGCTCCTCCGTGTTGCTCCTCCAAGTCAGTCCTCCATGTAACTCCTCCATGTAGCTACTCCATGTCACTCCTCCATGTCGCTACACAAACTCACTCCTCATGTCACTCTTCCATGTCACTCCTCCAAGTCACTCACCCATGTCCCTCCGTGATGTCACTCCACCATATAAACCCTCCTTTTTGATCCGCCCTGTCACTTCTCCATGTCACTCCTCCATGTCTCTCCTCCACGTCACTCCTCTATGTCACTCCTCCATGTCACTCCTACATGTCACTCCTCCATGTCTCTCTATGTCGCTCTAACAACTCACTCATCCATGTCATTCCTCCATGTCACTCCACCATTTCACTCCTCCATGTCACTCCTTCAGGTCACTCCTCCATGTCGCTACTCAAAGTCACTCCTCCATGTCACTCCTCCAGGTCACTCCTCCATGTCGCCACTCAAAGTCACTCATCCATGTCACTCATCCATGTCATTCCTCCATGTCACTCGTTTATGTCACTCCTCCATGTCACTTCTCCATGTCTCTCCTCCATGTCGCTCTAAAAACTCACTCCTCCATGTCCCTCCTCCATGTCGCTCCTCCGTGTTGCTCCTCCAAGTCAGTCCTCCATGTAACTCCTCCATGTAGCTACTCCATGTCACTCCTCCATGTCGCTACACAAACTCAATCCTCCTTTACACTCTTTCATATCGCTACTCCATGTCACTCCTCCATGTCACTCCTCCATGTCCCTACAAAAAACTCACTCCTCATGTTATTACTCTTTGTCGCTACTCCATGTCACTCCTCCATGTCGCTACACCAACTCACTCCTCAATGTCACTCCTCCATGTCACTACTTCTTGTAACTCCTCCATGTCACTCATCCATGTCATTCCTCAATTTCTCCCCTTCATGTTGCTATAACAACTCACTCCTCCATGTCACTCCTTCAGGTCACTCCTCCATGTCGCTACTCAAAGTCACTCCTCCATGTAACTACACCAACTCACTCCTCAATGTCACTCCTCAATGTCACTACTTCATGTCACTCCTCCATGTCACTCCTCCATTTCTCTCCTCCATGTCGCTATAACAACTCACTCCTCCATGTCACTCCTCCAGGTCACTCTTCCATGTCGCTACTCAAAGTCACTCCTCCATGTCACTACACCAACTCACTCCTCAATGTCACTCCTCAATGTCACTACTTCATGTCACTCCTCCATGTCATTCCTCCATGTCACTCCTCCATGTATCTCCTCCATGTCGCTACTCTATGTCACCTCCTCCATGTCACTCCTTTATGTCACTCCTCCAATTCACTCCTCCATGTCAGTCCTCCATGTCACTCATCCATGTCATTCCTCTATGTCACTCCTTTATGTCACACCTCTAATTCACTCCTCCTTGTCACTCCTCCATGTCACTCATCCATGTCATTCCTCCATGTCACTCCTTTATGTCACTCCTCCAATTCACTCCTCCATGTCCATCCTCCATGTCACTACTCCACATCCATCCTCTATGTCACTCGTCCATGTCACTCCTCCATGTCACTACTCCATGTCACTCCTCCATGTCGCTCCTCCTTGTTGCTCCTCCACATCAATCCTCAATGTCGCTCCTCCATGTCACTCCACCATTTCACTCCTCCATGTCACTTTCTCCAGGTCACTCCTCCATGTCGTTACTCAAAGTCACTCCTCCATGTCACTCCTCAATGTCACCTCCTCAATATCACTACTTCATGTCACTCCTCCATGGTCATTCCTCCATTGTCAACTCTCCACTGTATCTCCATTCCATTGTCGCTACTCTATGTCACTCCTCCATGTCGCTACACCAACTCACTCCTCAATGTCACTCCTCCACGTCACTACTTCTTGTCACTCCTCCATGTCACTCATCCATGTCATTCCTCCATGTCACTCGTTTATTGTCACAACTCCAATTCACTCCTCCATGTCACCTCTATATGTCTTCCCTGTCACTCCTCCATGTCCATCCTCCATGTCACTACTCTATGTCACTCCTCCATGTTGCGCTCCTCCTTGTCACTACTCCTCCAAGTCACTCACTCATGTCCTTCCACGATGGCACTCAGCCATATAAAACACCTTCCTTCCTGATTACCCCTGTCACTTTCTCTTCCCAAGTCACTCCTCCATGTGCCATCCTCCATGTCACTACTACTAATGTCACTCTCCTCCATGTCGCTCCTCCGTGTTGCTCCTCCTTGTCACTCCTCCAAGTCACTCCACCCATGTCCCTCCACGATGTCACTCCACCATATCAACCCTCCTTCCTGATCAACCCTGTCACTTCTCCAACTCACTCCTCAATGTCACTCCTCCATGTCACTATTTCATGTCACTCCTTCATGTCGCTATACACAAACTCAACCCTCCTTGTCACTCCTCCATGTCACTCATCCATGTCCATTCCTCCATATCACTCCTTTATGTCACTCCTCCAATTCACTCCTCCTTAATCACTCCTCCATGTCACTCAGTCCATGTCATTCCTCCATGTCACTCCTTTATGTCACTCCTCCAATTCACTCCTCCATGTCCATCCTCCATGTCACTACTCCACATCCATCCTCTATGTCACTCTCGTCCATGTCACTCCTCCATGTCACTGCTCCATGTCACTCCTTCCATGTCGCTCCTCCTTGTTGCTCCTCCACATCATTCCTCAATGTCGCTCCTCCATGTCACTCATCCAGGTCACTCCTCCATGTCGTTACTCAAGTCACTCCTCCATGTCGCTCCTCCGTGTTGCTCTTCCAAGTCACTCCTCCATGTAACTCCTCCATGTAAGCTACTCCATGTCACTCCTCCATGGCACTACTCCCTCCCCACCATGTTGCTCCTGCGTGTCATTCCTCCATTTCTCTCCTCCATGTCGCTCTATACCAACTCACTCCTTCATGGTGTCCCTCCTCCATGTTTACTCGTCCATGTCGCGATCCTCCATGTCGCTAGCTCAAGTCACTTCTCCATGTCACTCATCCATGTCGTTACAAAAAACTCCAAGTCACTCCTCCATGTCACTCCTCCATGTCACTCCTCCAAGTCACTCACCCATGTCCCTCCTCCATGTCATTCCTCCAGGTTCACTCCTCCATGTCGCTACTCAAAGTCACTTCTCCATGTCACTCATTCCATGTCGTTACAAAAAACTCACTCCTCAGTTATTACTCTTTGTCGCAACTCCCAAGTCACTCCTCCATGTCGCCTACACACACCACTCACCTCCTCAACGTCACTCCTCCATGTCACTACTTCTTGTCACTCCTCCCATGTCACTCAACCATCTCATTCCTCCATTTCTCTCCTCCATGTCGCTATAAACAACTCACTCCTCCATGTCACTCCTCCAGGTCACTCCTCCATGTCGCTACTCAAAGTCACTCCTCCCTCATGTAACTACAACCAACTCACTCCTCAATGTCACTCTTCAATGTCACTACTTCATGTCACTCCTCCATGTCACTCCACCATTTCTCTCCTCCATGTCGCTATAAACAACTCACTCCTCCATGTCACTCCTACATGTCACTCCTCCATGTCTCTCCTCTATGTCGCTCTAACAACTCACTCCTCCATGTCACTCCTCCATGTCACTCCACCATTTCACTCCTCCATGTCACTCTTCCAGGTCACTCCTCCATGTCGCTACTCAAAGTCACTCCTCCATGTTACTACAACCAACTCACTCCTCAATGTCACTCCTCCATGTCACTCCTCCATTTCTCTCCTCCAAGTCGCTATAACAACTCACTCCTCCATGTCACTCCTCCAGGTCACTCCTCCATGTCGCTACTCAAAGTCACTCCTCCATATCACTCCTCCAGGTCACTCCTCCATGGTCGCCACTCAAAGTCACTCATCCATGTCACTCATCCATGTCATTCCTCCATGTCACTCGTTTATGTCACTCCTCCATGTCACTTCTCCATGTCTCTCCTCCATGTCGCTCTAACAACTCAGTCCTCCATGTCACTCCACCATTTCACTCCTCCATATCACTCCTCCAGGTCACTCCTCCATGTCGCTACTCAAAGTCACTCCTCCATGTCACTCAACCATGTCATTCCTCCATGTCACTCGTTTATGTCACTCATCCAATTCACTCCTCCATGTCACTTCTATATGTCTTCCATGTCACTCCTCCATGTCCATCCTCCATGTCGCTACACCTACTCACTTTTCCATGTCACTCCTCCATGTCGCTCCTCAATGTTGCTCCTCCGTGTCACTCCTCCATGTCACTCCTCCGTGTCGCTACACCAACTCACTCCTCCATGTCACTCTTCCATATCTCTCCTCCATGTCACTCCTCTATGTCACTCCTCCATGTCATTCCTCCATGTCACTCCTCCATGGTTGTCCTCCATGTCGCTATAACAACTCACTCCTCCATGTCACTTCACCATTGCACTCCTCCATGTCACTCCCTCCAGGTCACTCCTCCATGTCGCTACTCAGTCACTCCTCCATGTCACTACACCAACTCAATCCTTCTTGTCACTCCTCCATGTCACTCATCCATGTCACTTCTCCATGTCACTCCTCCACGTCGCATCTCTATGTCCACTCCTCCATGTCACACCTCAATGTCACTCCTCCATGTCGCTACACCAACTCATTACTCATGTCACTCCTCCAATGTTACTTCTCCATGTCTCTCCTCCATGTCACTACTCAAATTTCCACTCCTCCATGTTACTATACCAAACTCACTCCTCAATGTCACTCCTCCATATCACTCCTCCATTTCTCTCCTCCATGTCGCTATAACAACTCACTCCTCCATGTCACTCCAGCATTTCACTCCTCCATGTCACTCCTCCAGGTCACTCCTCCATGTCGCTACTCAAAGTCACTCCTTCAAGTCACTACACCAAGTCATTCCTCAATGTCACTCCTCAATGTCACTACTTCATGTCACTCCTCCATGTAGCTACACAAACTCAATCCTCCTTTACACTCTTTCATGTCACTCCTCCATATCGCTCCTCCATGTCCCTCCTTCATGTCACTCCTCCATGTCATTCCTCCATGTCACTCCTCCATGTCGCTACACAAACTCACTCCTCATGTTACTACTCTATGTCGCTACTCCATGTCACTCCTCCATGTCGCTACACCAACTCACTCCTCAATGTAATTCCTCCATGTCACTACTTCTTGTCACTCCTCCATGTCCATCCTCCATTTCACTACTCCATGTCACTACTCCATGTCGTTCCTCCATGTCACTCCTCCATGTCGCTCCTCCGTGTTGCTCATCCTTGTCACTCCTCCAAGTCACTCACCCATGTCCCTCCACGATGTCACTACACCATATCAACCCTCCTTCCTGATCAACCCTGTCACTTCTCCAATTCACTTCTTCATGTCCATCCTCCATGTCACTACTACACATCAATCCTCTATGTCACTCCTCCATGTCACTCCTCCATGTCGCTCCACCAAGTCCTTCCTCCATGTTACTCCTCCATGTCACTCCTCCATGTCAATCCTTTATGTCACTCCTCCAAGATACACCTCCATGTCACTCCACCATTTCACTCCTCCATGTCACTCCTCCAGGTCACTCCTCCATGTCGCTACACCAACTTACTCCTCAATGTCACTCCTACATGTCACTCCTCCATTTCTCTCCTCCATGTCACTACACCAACTCACTCCTCAATGTCACTCCTCAATGTCACTACTTCATGTCACTCTTCCATGTCATTCCTCCATCTCGCTCCTCCGTATTGCTC